>JAWPHD010013874.1:0-65190 GCA_037043455.1 Cyrtodaria siliqua | reverse complement strand
GAGGCTGCACTGATGACCAATACTGAATGCTGGATATGCCCTGCGAGATGTACACTTGTCATATGCTGTTGGCGGCCTTAGGTTCCAATCTAAGGTTCTAAACATACCAGAATAGGGAGATATGGGATGTGATCAATATACGATATTGTGGATAACGGAAGAGCCATCACCAACAGAGACACGGACAGCACGTCCTGCCGGATTGATCTACTTGGAACACCTTAGATGCTTCTAATCATCTGTTTTCTGATTGGCTAAGACAACTACGAGCCGGCAATCAGATGGACCTAGTCAATATTCTGCAGGCAATCTGATTGGCCAGAATCTACAATTTCAACAATTAATCTTCTTCAAGAATGTAATTATCTACAGACTATCTACATTAAACTTTTGCGCTCCTACCAACTCTACTACTGCTGTTCTACAGTAATATTCTTTGGACGAGGGATGTCGGCTTCTACTGGCCAAACTCTTCACAATCTAACCATCTTTTGAAATGCTCGCCAAAAGTCCTTGTGCCATACGGCAAGGGTAAAGAAAAACTTTAACTACTACAGTAGCTCAGTGGATAAGGCTGATATAAGGTGTTTTAGAGCTACAGGCCTCTGCACCGGGTGGCTCCCTGGCAGAGGCATGTCTGTTGGGAAGCATCTCATCTCCTTCTCAGGTTGCTGTCCCAATAGAACCTAATATCCTTTTCATATAAAAAGAAGACTATATAGATAAAAAGTTTGCCTCTAAAAGGTTGTTTGACCGATCTTGCAAGCATGTAGCTAGACTGCAATCGCAAGTATAGAATGCAAAAAGCATTCGGTGGGATATAGAGAACATTTTGATTTAACCAATTGAAATGGTGAATCCTGGCTGTTTAAAGCTGTATGTTACAGTCCCTATTTTAACTGGCAATAACTCATGAATATGAATAAGTCACGTGTGAAGTAGTTTCAAATCGACGAACACCCCAAAAGTCGGTATATAAGGAGAAATCGATGTGTAAAATACCACATTTTTATTTAGCCTCCGTACAGGTAACATCGATAAATATACGGCTCCAGAATATATGTGATAAAAAAATAGTTGCCCAGAAAGGGATTTGAACAACAGCCTTGCACTTGTAAGTTTTGGAAAGATGTATGCTGGACCACTAGACCACTGCTATTTATTGGTATTTTATAGCATTTTAACACTAAATAGGCATTACGTAATAAAAAACGTGCGCACACAAATTCATCAAGCGCTAAATTAACAAGTTGAGATTTGGTTGATTTGAGGCAAAGTATTAGTTTCATATTGATAACATACTGTATGTTAATTTACACGTGCGACAATATATACTACATATCTGATCTTTATGAAACTTGGGGATAGTCAAGGTAAATTTGTACATGCCCATGATGGTCATATAAATATGAATTCCATGTGTATGACGGGGGCGTATATTGTGTCAATTTGGCACTCTTGTTATATTTTCTTTTAAATGTCAAGAATCTACATTCAAATGGTACATTCAACTGGTACAATACCATTCATGTTACCACTGTACCTTCAACTGGTACAATACCATTCATGTTAACACTGTACCTTCAACTGGTACAATACCATTCATGTTGGCACTGTACATTCAACTGGTACAATACCATTCATGTTAACACTGTACATCAACTGGTACAATACCTTTCATGTTGGCATTGTACATCAACTGGTACAATACCATTCATGTTGGCACTGTACATTCAACTGGTACAATACCATTCCTGTTGGCACTGTACATTCAACTAGTACAATACCATTCATCTTAGCACTGTACATTCAACTGGTACAATACCATTCATGTTAACATTGTATGTTCAACTGGTACAATACCGTTCATGATGGCACTATATATTCAACTGTTACAATACCATTCATGTTTCAACTGTTACAATACCATTCTTCTTAGCACTGTGCATTCAATTGGTACAATACCATTCATGTTAGCACTGTACATTCAACTGGTACAATACAATTTATGTTGGCATTGTACATTCAACTGGTACAATACCATTCATGTTAGCACTGTACATTCAACTGTTACAATACCATTCACGTTAACACTGTACAATCAACTAGTACAATACCATTCATGTTGGCTGTACATTCAACTGGTACAATATCATTCATGTTTTCACTGTACATTAACCTGTTACAATACCATTCAAGTTAACACTGTACATTGAACTGGTACAATACCATTCATGTTAGCACTGTACACTCAACTGGTACAATGCCATTCATGTTGGCACTATACATTCAACTGGTACAATACCATTCATGTTAGCACTGTACATTCAACTGGTACAATACCATTCATGTTACCACTGTACATTCAACTGGTACAATACCATTCATGTTGACACTGTACATTAAACTGGTACAATACCATTCATGTTACCACTGTACATTCAACTGGTACAATATCATTCATGTTTTCACTGTACATTAACCTGTTACAATACCATTCAAGTTAACACTGTACATTGAACTGGTACAATACCATTCATGTTAGCACTGTACACTCAACTGGTACAATATCATTCATGTTGACACTGTACATTCAACTGGGACAATATCATTCATGTTGACACTGTACATTCAACTGGTACCATACCATCCATGTTGCTACTGTACATTCAACTGGTACAATACCATTAATGTTGGCACTGTACATACAACTGGTACAACACCATTAATGTAAACACTGTACATCAACTGGTACAACACCATTAATGTAAACACTGTACATCAACTGGTACAACATCATTAATGTTAACACTGTACATATATTCAACTGGTACAACACCATTAATGTTAAACTGTACATCAACTGGTACAACACCATTCATGTTAACTGTACATTCAGCTGGTACAATACCATTCATTTTGACACTGTACATGCAACTGGTACCAGTCAAGTTAACACTGAACAATCATCTGGTACAATACCATTCACGTAAACACTGTTCATCAACTGGTACAACACCATTACTGTTAACACTGTACATTCAACTGATACAGTACCATTCACATAAACACTGTACATCAACTGGTACAACACCATTCATGTTAACACTGTACATTCATCTGGTACAATACCATTCACGTAAACACTGTACATCAACTGGTACAACACCATTCATGTTAACACTGTACATCAACTGGTACAACACCATTAGTGTTAACACTGTACATTCAACTGGTACAATCCATTCATGTTAACTTTGTACATTCAAGTGGTACAATACCGTTCGTGTTAACATTGTACATTCAACTAGTACTTTACCATTCACGTTAACACTGTACATTCAACTCGTACAATACCATTCATGTTGACACTGTACATTCAACTGTTACATTACCATTCATGTTAACACTGTACATCAACTGGTACAACACCATTAATGTTAGCACTGTACATTCAACTGGTACAATACCATTCATGTTGACACTGTACATTCAACTGGTACAATACCATTCATTTTAACACTGTACATCAACTGGTACAACACCATTAATGTAAGCACTGTACATTCAACTGATATAATACCATTAATTTATTTTAGCACTATACATTCAGCTGGTACAGTACCATTAATGTTAGCAGTGTACATTCAACTGTTACAACACCATTATTGTTAGTACTGTACATTCAACTGGTACACTACCATTCATGTTAACACTGTACATCAACTGGTACAACACCATTCATGTTAACACTGTACATCAACTGGTACAACACCATTCATGTTAGCACTGTACATCAACTGGTACAATACCATTCATGTTAACATTGTACATTCAACTGGTACAATACCATTCATGTTGGCACTGTACATTCAACTAGTACAATACCATTCATGTTGTCACTGTACATTCAACTGGTACAATATGATTCATGTTGGCACTGTACATTCATCTGGTACAATATGATTCATGTTACCACTGTACATTCAACTGGTACATTACCATTCATGTTGACACTGTACATTCAACTGGGACAATATCATTCATGTTGACACTGTACATTCAACTGGTACAATACCATTCAAGTTACCACTGTACATTCAACTGGTACAATACCTTTCATGTTGGCACTGTACATACAACTGGTACACTATCAGTCAACACTGTACATGGTACAATACCATTCATGTTAACAGTGTACATTCAACTGGTACCAGTCAAGTTAACACTGTACATTAATTTAGTACAATACCATTCATGTAAACACTGTACATCAACTGGTATAACACCATTACTGTTAACACTGTACATTCGACTGATACAATACCATTCATGTTAACATTGTACATTCAACTGGTACATTACCATTCACGTTAACACTGTACATTCATCTGGTACAACACCATTCATGTTAACACTGTATATTCAACTCGTACAATACCATTCATGTTGACACTGTACATTCAACTGTTACATTACCATTCATGTTAATACTGTACATTCATCTGGTACAACACCATTCATGTTAACACTGTACATCAACTGGTACAATACCAATTGTTGACACTGTACATTCAACTGTTACATTACCATTCATGTTAACACTACATTTATCTGGTACAACACCATTCATGTTAACACTGTACATCAACTGGTTTAACACCATTAATGTTAGCACTGAACATTCAACTGGTACAATACCATTAATGTTAGCACTGTACATTCAACTGGTACAGTACCATTAATGTTAGCAGTGTACATTCAACTGGTAAAACACCATTATTGTTAGTACTGTACATTCAACTGGTACAATACCATTCATGTTAACACTATACATCAACTGGTACAACACCATCCATGTTAACACTGTACATCAACTGGTACAACACCATTCATGTTAGCACTGTACATCAACTGGTACAATACCATTCATGTTAACATTGTACATCAGCTGGTACAATATGATTCATGTTAACACTGTACATCAACTCGTACATTACCATTCATGTTAACATTGTACATCAGCTGGTACAACACCATTCATGTTAACACTGTGCATTCAACTGGTACAATATGATTCATGTTACCACTGTACATTCAACTGGTACAATACCATTTATGTTGACACTGTACATTCAACTGGGACAATACGTTCATGTTGACACTGTACATTCAACTGGTACAATACCATTCAAATTACCACTGTACATTCAACTGGTACAATACCATTCATGTTGGCACTGTACATATGACTGGTACACTATCAGTCAACACTGTACATGGTACAATACCATTCATGTTAACAGTGTACTTTCAACTGGTACCAGTCAAGTTAACACTGCACATTCAACTGGTACAATACCATTCATGTCAACACTGTACATTAAACTGGTACAATACCAATAATGTTAACACTGTACATCAACTGGTACAACACTATTAATGTAAACACTACATCAACTGGTACAACACCATTAATGTTAACACTGTACATTCAACTGATCCAATACCATTAATGTTAAACTGTACATCAACTGGTACAACACCGTTCATGTTAACAACACTGTACATTCAAGTGCTACAACACCATTCTTGTTAACTGTACATTCAACTGGTACAATACCATTCATTTTGGCACTGTACATTTAACTGGTACCAGTCAAGTTAACACTGTGCATTCATTTGGTACAATACCATTCATGTTAACACTGTACATCAACTGGTACAATACCATTCTTTGACACTGTACATTCAACTGTTACATTACCATTCATGTTAACACTACATTCATCTGGTACAACACCATTCATGTTAACACTGTACATCAACTGGTACAACACCATTAATGTAAGCACTGAACATTCAACTGGTACAATACCATTAATGTTAGCAGTGTACATTCAACTGGTAAAACACCATTATTGTTAGTACTGTACATTCAACTGGTACAATACCATTCATGTTCATGTTAACACTGTACATCAACTGGTACAATACCATTCATGTTAACATTGTACATCAGCTGGTACAACACCATTCATGTTAACACTGTACATTCAACTGGTACAATACCATCCATGTTACCACTATACATTCAACTGGTACAATATTATTCATGTTGGCAATGTACATCAACTGGTACAATACCATTCATGTTAACACTGTACATTCAACTGGTACAAGCCCCGTGTGGTTCCCGGGGGCCACGTTTGGTCACGGGGCAAAGAATAGGCCACTGCAGATCCCTTTACCACTGTACATTCAACTGGTACAATACCATTCATGTTGGCACTGTACATACAACTGGTACACTATCAGTCAACACTGTACATGGTACAATACCATTCATGTTAACAGTGTACATTCAACTGGTACCAGTCAAGTTAACACTGCACATTCAACTGGTACAATACCATTTATGTTAACACTGTACATTCAACTGGTACAATACCATTCATGTCAACACTGTACATCAACTGGTACAATTAGTCCACTCAGCCTGTGAAATTTTACCATTCAACATCAAACAAATTGCAACAGAAATGATTTACTGATTTTCTGATAGTGACATATATTGCGAAAAATCACAAAAAAGTCTAGAAAAATCTAGATAGGGGAAATAATGTTTTTATAGCTCCTATATTTACGCTTTTCATAAAACAACACCAGATTTAGAGTTATTTGTAGCTGCTGCATTTTATTTGGAATAAGACATTTTAATGATGTATTACACTATTAAGACCTTAATTAATCATAACAATTACATCTTTGAACAATTACAAAATAAATGTATATTTTAACGCTGTTTGTTGAAAAGTGCATATTGAATTACCCCACCCACTGAAATAACAATAGAGAAATTGCATATCAAAGGTAATACTATGTTATATGCATTTCTTGTTACAGTTTAAGACAAATACTCAAATTAAGATTGATGATGAAGTGTTGGGTTAATATATTGGCCTCTATATGGTAGCCGTCGGTATTGTCGGCAGCTATTAATAGCCCATTGCTAGCATCATTCCTTGATAATTGTTTTTGGAAGAGTGAAAGGTAAATACTTAAGATTTATGGTGAAGCGCCGGGTGTAGGAGTGGGGGTGGGGTGGGGGTGGGGTGTGTGCGTGGAAGGCGGATCAATATTGACCACTATATTGTAGCTGTCGGCAATGATTTATTAATCCATTGTTAGCGTTATTGTTAACCTCATTCGTAATGGTCATACCAACTTACACTGCAACTGCGCACAATTATTAAAAATACCATAATAATAGTCATAATAGAGCTCAAAGGTTTTTAGACAATTCTTTAAATATATATATAACTAGTCCTACACAAAACTATCATAACACCATGGGTAAATAACCTTATATAGTTAAGCATTTATACTATAGTAATTGATGTTGCAGCATACTTGTAAGTTATACTACTTCTGTGCCATAATTAGCAATGTTAATTACTAGTATATCAAAAACTCATAGCTTTTACTATTGAAAGATAATGCCAAATCTAGTACAACATCGCAAAAAGCTTGAATACCCCTTACCGATTTATATATTTGCAACCCTTTATATGCTGATATGCTGAGCGTCAAGCAATATAGCTACTAGTATAATATTTTCTAGTCATTGGTATGACCCGGCCAGGTATTGAACCCACGACATCCCGCGTGCGAGGCGGATGATCTACTATTACGCCACCACTGTGGTTATGAGCATTTATAATTGTGTCATGCCAAACTGCAAGGTAAGGTGAAGTACTAATACTGCCTAATTAGAAGTAGTTTGTATTAATGTTATAGGCATAGATATACACAATTTACCGTTCTGGTCGATGCAAGAGATCTATCAAGACACTACCACAACCTATCCTGGTCACCACTTATTATTAAAAGTGATATTTTCAAGAATGCGTCATGTTACAAAAGCACTAGAAGTGGATGTTGACATTTGAAACCTCTTCACTTATGTACTCATAGTAAACTAGTATTAATTTAGTCCATAATTTTGAGTAGACAACATATTTAAGCCAGAAAATATTACCGCCAAATTTTGTGTTTATCTGATTTCCTTTTTGATTTTGAAATAATTTTAATGTGTGTTGATACATGTTTGTCATGTATGCAATACATACACTGCAAAATGACCCGTTGGCCCTGCTTCATAGTAAGCAAAGTCATTCATAGGGCACAATGCAAAAGTGCACTAGTTCTTAAATGTGTTCGCGATATGAAATTGAAATGATACATTTGGCATATGTTTCAAAGTATTTGGCATATGTTTCAAAGTATTATTATATTATATTGAGTTGATTACGTAGGCTCCGAAGTTAAAAGTCTTCCACAAACTATGTTAACTATTTCATTTGGCGTTTGTATTAACATAGTCTGACTGTAAGTTACTGTATGGCCCTATGCATATAAACAGAGTAATGACTGCATTAACAACATACAATTAAAATGTTAAAGAAGTACCCCGCCAAATAATGGCAAAAGTACACTACACAACCGTTTATTAAAACTATCCACGTGTTCAGGTCATATACTTATGTATATGTTCCGAATTAAACGTATTCGCGAGTTCCTAAAATACTCGTGATTGAATATGCGTAAAAATAATTATGAGTTGATAACTCTTAATTTGATGCTGCAGTTTTGGAGTTTGTCCTGGGTAGTTAAAGCCGTTTATATTGTGTCTATAGAGTTTGGATTCTCAGAATGTGTAAGTTAGGATTCTCAAAATGTTTTAGTTATATACAGGTTTAGAAACGGTGTATGTTGTAAAATTTGCCACTTGAAGGGACTTTAACATGCCATAATCTGATCCAAAAGTATATTTCAAGGAGCAGGGGTCATATTGGTTATATTTTTCTAGCAACGAATTGCCAAACGTATGTACAAGTCAAGTTTGTTACAAGGGACAGTATACATGTAAATGATCACAGTTATAATCTAAAATATGTTGTATTATGACTAAAATTTTGTACTGACAATAGTTTGGGAGCAAAAATACTGTAATTTTGTATTGCAAATAAAAAAAGCACACTAACAGTTTAGAAAAATGTACTATGTAACTTAATTACCATGAGTTTTTTTCAATACGGGATTTCTAGCCTGAGTGAGAGTTCGCACAAACAAACGAGTGCGCTAGCATGAATTTGTTTATTTGGACGTATTGTCGTGTGTATCATCACTCGGTATTGAAAAACTCATGGTAATAAAACTCTTTATACTTTCCTTATCTCTCTCCAAAGTTATTATCAAATAAGCTTGGATCACAGAGATCATGTTTTGCTAACAAATAATGCATAAGTCAAGTAATAAGAAGGATCCTTAATCAAGGTATTGTTTTTTTATCAAGCACAGTCAGATATGTACATATATACATATTTGTGTTTTTAAAGCTTCGTCAGTCATACTGCGACTACCAAATGCTTTTCACAATAATAGTTTCTGTGCAGATAAAGTGTTTCTGTTGCAAATACGTAAAGAAATAACATTTCAATGCCAAAGACTTGGGTATTTATAGTTGCCGACAATGCCGACGATCATACATTAGTCAATGTTTCACCCCCCCCCCCATCGCCCGTGCTTACTCGTCGACCTTATTATGAATGTTTACACAAAAATGTTCTATGAAACAACTGCCTATAACACAGGTTTACATTGAAATGCAGATCCATTGTAATTAAGTGGGTGGGGTAATTCTATATGCGAATGTTAAGAAACAGTGCTAAAATAGGCATTTATATGCATAGTTCATTCAAACTTTTTAATTTTTATTATTTAGCTATGTTTTTATATTGTAATACCTCATTGAAATGTATTATTTGTAACAAAATGTTGCAGATAAACATATACATAAACCTGCAGTGATTTTATGACAAACGCACATTTTTGAACCATAAAAAAACTTATTTCCCCTATCTAGATTTTTTTAGACTTTTTTGTGATTTTTTGCAATATATATCTCTATCAGAAAATCAGAAAATCATTTCTGTTGCAATTTGTTTGATGTGGGTTCACAGGCTGAGTGGACTAAATACCATTCATGTTACCACTGTACATCAACTGCTACAACACCATTCATGTTAGCACTGTACATCAACTGGTACAATACCATTCATGTTAACATTGTACATCAGGTAGCACAACACCATTCATGTTAACACTGTACATTCAACTGGTACAACACCATTAATGTTAACACTGTACATTAAACTGGTACAATATCATTCATGTTAACACTGTAAATTCAACTGGTACAGTACCATTCATGTTTACACTGTACATCAACTGGTACAACACCATTAATGTTAGCACTATACATTCAACTGGTACAACACCATTCATGTTAACACTGTACATCAACTGGTACAACACCATTCATGTTAACACTGTACATCAACTGGTACAATACCATTCATGTTAACACTGTACATCAACTGGTACAACACTATTCATGTTAACACTGTACATTCAACTGGTACAACACCATTCATGTTAACATTGTGCATCAACTGGTACAACACCATTCATGTTAACATTGTACATCAACTGGTACAACACCATTCATGTTAACACTGTACATCAACTGGTACAACACCATTAATGTTAGCACTGTACATTCAACTGGTACAACACCATTCATGTTAACACTGTACATCAACTGGTACAACACCATTCATGTTAACACTGTACATCAACTGGTACAATACCATTCATGTTAACACTGTACATCAACTGGTACAACACTATTCATGTTAACACTGTACATCAAGTGGTACAACACCTTTCATGTTAGCATTGTGCATCAACTGGTACACCACCATTCATGTTAACACTGTACATTCAACTGGTACAACACCATTCATGTTAACACTGTACATCAACTGGTACAACACCAATAATGTTAGCACTGTACATTCAACTGGTACAACACCATTCATGTTAACACTGTACATCAACTGGTACAACACCATTCATGTTAACACTGTACATCAACTGGTACAATACCATTCATGTTAACACTGTACATCAACTGGTACAACACTATTCATGTTAACACTGTACATGAAAATACCTCGGATTCATCAACCGATGGCGATGAGGAAGTTGAACGCGGTGCAGGTCATCGAAATTCTGAAAGTCACCAGCAACGCTGCAATATCTCGGTACATTTACACTAAGCGCGAAATGCAGTATATTCCGAATGAATGGACATGGTCTAATACTTGTACATTAATACGAGCGTCAGATTATAAGGACTTTATTTTTGCCAAAAAATAGACATTGAAAAAAAATATTTAGAGTCTAGTAAGTATAATTGATAAACAAATAAATGTAACAGCATCTAATTTCTATAGTATTCTATATACCATAAGTCCCCGCCGCCTCCAAAACAGTCTATAGTGGTGTATGAGATTCGGATTTGCAGTATGACCCGCTCTCCACGTGCCGCCAAATAACAATATACCACACAGCGACTAATCAACTATTGCGGTGCCCTATTGAAGTACAGCCTAATCATGGTACAAACGTCGGTATATGACAAAATCACGCACCATTTAGGGAAATGTAGTTTTATGATATGCCTACATTTTCTGTATATTGCAATTCCGGCGAGCCGCGTATTGCACAATACGGATATATGATGCGTGAGAAACTAGTTAGTTCATCGCGCACGAAGATGATCTAAATAATATAGTCAAATGTATTATGAGCACGACATAATGTATTATGTACATGTAGAGATCGAAAAAACAGACCTAACAATTTTTTTATTTAGAATATAAAGTATATATATGCTTGTAAAGCACTTATTTTACTTACTGCATGAGGTAAAAGCCGTTATTGTTATTGTTTTGCCATACAACATTACTGAACTTATATAATAGCTAGTAACATTATCAATTTTCTGCGTTTTAATAGACATCCATGAAACATTTTGTCATTATTTTCAAATCCAGAGACCGATATATAACTCTATATAAATCTATAACACTATTGGCAGAAGAAGGTGTATAATTTAAAACAAAACAAAAAAAAAATACTACAAAATATATATTGAAACAACGACAGTGTTTATTTCACCGAATTCATTTACATTCATATGCTAAACCTTTTTAGCGATCTTTTGAAAAAGACGGCTACATTATATTAGCGCCGTTCACGTAAGACGCATGCATCTAATTCAACAGCTAAACAATCACGATGTACAGATCTAAGACTATATACCTTTCTACAATTTATCATACACATACCCGAGGAATTGCTAAGATAACTGAACAAAAACTTCTATCTTACCTCATTTAATAATTTCTTCCTCAACGCCGGTCGAATCGGCGAATAAAACTTGCTCGGAGACGGCGGGGTTAGGCACTTCTCATTTTTGTAGGAAAATATTGTTGGTATCGCTGTTGTTTTTAATCTGCATGGCCGTCTGTCCTTCAAATTCAATGAAAATGAAACCAAAGGATGGATTTCCCACGAATCCAACTCAAAGTGTTTACTACAAACTCGCGCATCTTTCGAAGGTTCCCATTTTTTTGACGCGACGGGCGATTTTCGTTGACAGCGTCCACCCACAATTCAAATCTTAATCTATCATTAACCTGATTAGGAAAACGAAAAAAACTGATGTTATTAGATTGTCCTTTTTTATGCACACTTTGACACCCAGCTACAGCACACGGCATTTTTAACACGTACCATAAAACTTAATCCTACATAGACAATACTAAACAACTCAATGCGACACCGCTGATTTGGTACCAATGACGTCACAGGATCACGTGACACTTACCTGTCTTCAAAAAGGGCGAAACTCAAGCGTGTGCGCTATGAGATAAAATTGGCTACTGTGAGAAAACGGGACAACCAATAAGTGTAATATTTGAACAGATTGTATATTATATACATATATTTCAGAATATATGCTCAAAAAACACGCTAAATTTCACCTTTAACAAAATTGGGCTAGGGACTTTATACAATAAAGTCTTAGAACAGAAAATTGATTTCAAAATGTGTAAGGGATTGTCTGACGTGGAGTTAATAAATCTTGGTCTGAAAACAATAGATTGGATCACAGGTGGCAGTATCAGGAGGTGTGGTACAGGTGACCGTTGGTACAGAAGATAAGGGGCAGGGCCGGGAGACAAGGGTGGGGGTCGGAAGACAAGAGGATGGGAGATGGGAGAGAAAGGGGCGTGAGGTTTTTAAAATAGAAAGTTAGTAACAAAAAAGTAATGAAGAATTTACATAGTTTGAGAGTCGTTTTGGGTAAAACAGTCTATATCCTATCAAAATCCTTAATTGACCATTATCTTGTCTGCCGTACACGTTCTGTCTCCGCGATAGATACGTTTATGGATTTCGTCCCTTGTTTATCAGTACTCTAGGGAGAAGAGAGAAAAGGGGGTGGAGAAGGGAGATATGGGAGGGAGAAGGGAGAAATGGGGGAGGGAGGAGGGAGAAGACGACCTCACGTAGCCCCTACCCATCAGTGTTGGGAACAACTAACAAATAATAATGATAATAAATTGAAAATATATTTAAATAAAAGAAATATTAACGTGCTATTTGTTGAAAACAAACATATTTTAAGTTTTCTTGAAAAAAGTCCCAGAGTATTTAAAATATGTTTGTTTTCAACAAATAACACGTGAAGTCCAGACTCTATTGAACCTATACTTTTAGGACGTCCTATTGGTTAAAAGATGTAGGGCTATAAACCTTAGGACTACACACAAAGACAAACAAATAACACGTTACTTTTTTATTTATTTATTTATTTTTTAATTTTTTTCAGACCAAGATTTATAAACTCCATGTCAGACAATCCCTTACACATTTTGAAATCAGTTTTTTGTTCTAAGAATTTATTGTATAATGTACCTAGCCCAATTTCTTTTATCTAGGCAGAGCATATCGTCCGCTCCTGTAGCCGCCATTTCTACCGGTGTTTCTTTAAAATCTTATTCCGATAAAATGTCTACTTACGACGACTTGTAGTTTGCACAAGACAACTTACGAAATGTACATGACAACTTACTAAATGTACATAACAACTTACTAAATGTACATAACAACCTACGAAATGTACATAACAACTTAGAAAATGCACATAACAGCTTAGAAAATGCACAAGACAACTTAGAATATGCACATAACAACCTACGAAATGTACATAACAACTTAGAAAATGCACATAACAACTTAGAAAATGCACAAGACAACTTAGAATATGCACATAACAACCTACGAAATGTACATAACAACTTAGAAAATGCACATAACAACTTAGAAAATGCACAAGACAACTTAGAATATGCACATAACAACCTACGAAATGTACATAACAACTTGGAAAATGCACATAACAACTTAGAAAATGCACAAGACAACTTAGAATATGCACATAACAACCTACGAAATGTACATAACAACTTAGAAAATGCACATAACAACTTAGAAAATGCACAAGACAACTTAGAATATGCGCATAACAACCTACAAAATGCACATAACAACTTACTAAATGTACATAACAACTTGGAAAATGCACATAACAACTTCTGAAATGCACATAACAACTTGGAAAATGCACAAAACAACCTACGAAATGCACATAACAACTTAGAAAATGCACATAACTTGGAAAATGCACATGACAACTTAGAAAATGCACAAGACAACTTAGAAAATGTACATGACAACCTAGAAAATGCACATAAAAACTTACTAAATGCACATAACAACTTATTGAATGCACATAGCAACCTACGAAATGTACATAACAACTTAGAAAATGCACATAACAACTTAGAAAATGCACAAGACAACTTAGAATATGCACATAACAACCTACGAAATGTACATAACAACTTAGAAAATGCACATAACAACTTAGAAAATGCACAAGACAACTTAGAATATGCACATAACAACCTACGAAATGTACATAACAACTTAGAAAATGCACATAACAACTTAGAAAATGCACAAGACAACTTAGAATATGCACATAACAACCTACGAAATGTACATAACAACTTAGAAAATGCACATAACAACTTAGAAAATGCACAAGACAACTTAGAATATGCACATAACAACCTACGAAATGCACATAACAACCTACGAAATGCACATAACAACTTACGAAATGCACAACAACTTAGAAAAAGCACAAGACAACTTAGAATATGCACATAACAACCTACAAAATGCACATAACAACTTACTAAATGTACATAACAACTTGGAAAATGCACATAACAACTTCTGAAATGCACATAACAACTTGGAAAATGCACAAAACAACCTACGAAATGCACATAACAACTTAGAAAATGCACATAACAACTTGGAAAATGCACATGACAACTTAGAAAATGCACAAGACAACTTAGAAAATGTACATGACAACCTAGAAAATGCACATAAAAACTTACTAAATGCACATAACAACTTACTGAATGCACATAACAACTTAGAAAATGCACAGGACAACTTAGGAAGCGTACTGCACAAAATGCAAAAGGCCAACAGAAGGCAGCAGAGGCTTTCCATAGTAAAATACATAGCTTATCAATGGTCATCGTGTGAATAGTTGCCTGTTTTCGTGAGTTACGTAGATTTCTATTTTCGATTTATAGATATATAATTATAATTGTGCCTGTTTTATCTGCGGGTCATTTGTGACCAGTTTAATAATTAATGATGCAAAGCTACAGTGTGCATTTAGCAAATTTTTTTAATCTATACTGAACCAAACAGCTAACGCACCAGTAGACAATACCTTTAATATCTCAGTAATAATACCGGTAATCAATAAATCAAAACAAATTTCATTCTGAACGAGATAAATGTTAATATCGAGTGTAAATTTAAAAAAATCATTCAAATCACCTGTCTCCGGTGGTACCAGTCGGCACATAATAAGTCCATACAAAACCTCCCTGTTTTTTGTCAAATATCCCTGGAAAAAAAGTCAAATCTCCCAGGTAACCCTCCTGAAAATATCACATGTATGTACATTAAAGGTATTGTCTACTGGTGGTTAGCTGTTTGGTTCAGTATATTTTACAGCTGGATGATGGACCACATAGGAAAAACAAATGAACAATCAAGCTTAATGACCATTTATGATACATGGACAACATGTAAAGCACAATCTACAATAGTCATAGTCACTATAAACTTGCTAGCATACAAATGACATACTTTACAAGATTTATTTTTTGTTCCAAAATGATGCCAAACTGACATGTGCAAGAATGAAATACAATGTAAATATTTATTGCATACACATTTGCAAGACAGATCTTTCTAATATCAAAATACGGGATGTAAACAGCTCCAGAGAGTGCAGGAAATTGCATTTCAGAGTGTTATTTTCAAAAGAATTTCCTGACCCCCACTTCCAGCTGCGATTACAAGTTTTTTATGAACATGATGCCATACTGATAAATACAATCTCATTACCTCAGAAAGACAGATTTCTAATATCAAAAATAGAGTATGTAAATAGCTCCAGAGAGCAGGAAATTGCATCGCAGTGGGGTGATTTCAAAAAGAAATTCGGGGTGGGATGGTGTGGGTACCCCCAGAACCCCCTCCCACTCCATGATCCACCCCACTGGTGGCCTGGTACTTTGACGTTCTTGCCTGTTACTCTGGAAAACTATGATCCACCCCCCTGTTGGCCTAGTTTTCCAACCAACTCCATGATCCACCCCCCTGGTGGCCTGGTACACCCTCCCACTCCATGATCCACCCCCCTGGTGGCCTGGTACACCCTCCCACTCCATTATCCACCCCACTGGTGGCCTAGTACTTTGAAGTTCTTGCCTGTTACTCTGGAAAACTCTGATCCACCCCTCTAAGTGGCCTGGTATCCTCTCCCACTCCATGATCCACCCCCCTGGTGGCCTGGTACACCCTCCCACTCCATGATCCACCCCACTGGTGGCCTAGTACTTTGACATTCTTGCCTGTTACTCTGGAAAACTGTGACAACACTCAGAATACCAATCCTAGTTGCGCATATAGTCGCCATGTTCCACTTGAATGATTTTTGGCAGGGTTATGGCCCCTTATACTCAAACTTTGTCCGGACTAGTTCTCCTGAACCCCTGACTGGATTTCAGTGAAACTTGGTGTGTATGATCAGTACCAAACCTAATTGCGCACATCATTGTCATTTTCTGGTTGTATGATTTTTGATGGAGTTCTGGCCCTTTAAAGGATTTGATACAGAAACTTTATCCGAATTAGTTCTCCTCAAGCACTGGTTGGATTTCAATGAAACTTGGTTGCGCATATCATTGTAGGGATGATCAATACCAAGCCTAGTTGCGCAGGATGTTGGGAAGGGCCGTAACTAATGTTGTAAGAACTTGTGGCCCAACCCGTTTGCATATTATATGGCAATAAAATATGTTTAAATTAGTTGCACAGGTCATCGTCGCATTTCAGTCGAATGATTTTTGGCAGATTTATGGCCCTTTTCTCCTGTGGTGGAAACATCTGTTTTTACTTAAAACTACCTCTTTGCCCCCTTGTGTTTTTTTTCCAAGCCAAATATTCTGTACATAAATTATAACAACTTTAAGAAAGTACAAAATCTAATAGTTTATATATATATTGGCAATAGACACCGTCTGGGTCTAGAAGGATGTGTTGATACTTTATTCGTACATGCCATACTTGGAAGCATACAGTTTCCAACTTCAGGTGGAATTGGTTTCCAACTTCAGGTGGAATTGGCAAATGTTCTTTAATAGTCTTTCAAAAGAACGCTATCTTTCGACAGTAACCAATCTAAAATTGCTGAAACAGCAATGATTTGCCTATATGATGACAATACCAGTATAGATTTAATCAATCAAAGGTTATGATGTTTTTGGATAACGTTCAAGTAATTCGATCTACTTAGACTGAAGTCCTTAAATTGCACCAACTAAAGATGTGAAGTAACTTCACTTAATTTATTACACTATCAGATGGTTCAATAAAAATATTTATTGCATACACATTTACAAGCTCCGTTTACTTAATATTCGCCCATATTGACGTGTTCATATTGATGTGTTGTAAAATCATTGTACAGGAACTACTATTTTGCATATTCGTTATGGATTGGTGCAATTCGCAGTATTTCACAGGAAGTTTGCCATGTGATGTAAACTTTATAGTATTTTTGTTTCATTCTGGAAAATTTGACAGTATGTTTGTTTCAAATAAATGTTTTTGATGAAAATTAAATGTTAAAACCTAAGCTATGTTCTAGTTTATTTTATTTTTTTATATTAAAAATGTGTATGCAATAAAAAGGTTATTGGATTTGTATTTGAATATATGCACTCATTCTAAGGCTCCTAAAATCACGCAATATTATTATGTGGAAGAATGAGTGCATATATATGCGAATTCAAATCTGTATAAACAACGATTCATTTGAAAATTGTTGGAAGCTAACACTCCTCTCTGGTGCCACTGGGAACTGACAATACATAGTTCCAATCTGTCAATCAAGCATACCGTATATCTACAAGAGATTCGTATTGGTATGCTGTTTTTACGTCATTTTCAACACATGTAAGATTATATATGACGGTCGATTATCAAGGTTGGTCTGAGCCAATTAAAAGTTCAATCATCTACTGAACAGAAAAAGTTTAGCACGACTTTTTAAGGACATATATTAAACATATGAACATTGATATAATTGTTTAAAGATATTAGAAATGCTACGTAAGGATGTGATTTTCAAAAAAAAATCAAAACATTTTCAAAAGCGAGGTATCCGAATTACATCCCCTATATTAAAAACAACTTAATTATACAAACGTATTGCTTTGAACAAATTTAATGTTTGGCATTGACAAGAATTGTCAATTCTGTCACTGTTTAAAAACAGCTAAAATTCTCAAACAAATACATTCTCTCCATACATGCCAAATCTCCTGCATTCTCTGGTAGACTACCGGATTTGCCTTTGATCTAAGCTGCTCAAAATCTCCCAGAAATCAATCATTTGGTGAGTATGGTTGATTGCCTGCAATTTGTAATACACAGCATGTGTTTAGCATGTGACAGACAATGAGTTCACAGCTGTCGTGTGTCAAATCGATCAACTTTGTATGGACTATTATCTCCTGAAACGCCTGGTCGTATTTCAGCGAAACTTGGTAGGGATGATCAATACCAAGCCTAGTTGCGCAGGATGTTGGGAAGGGCCATAACTAATGTTGTTAGAACTTGTGGCCCAACCCATTTGCATATTATGCTGCAATAAAATATGTTTAAATCAGTTGCACAGGTCATCATCACATTTCAGTCGAATGATTTTTGGCAGATTTATGGCCCTTTCCCATTTGGTGGAAACATCTGTTTTTACTTAAAACTACCTCTTTGTCCCCTGTTTTTTTTTCCAAAACAAATATTCTGTACATAAATTATAACAACTTTAAGAAAGTACAAAATCTAATAGTTTAGATATATATTGGCAATAGACACCGTCTGGGTCTAGAAGGATGTGTTGATACTTTATTCGTACATGCCATACTTGGAAGCATACAGTTTCCAACTTCAGGTGGAATTGGTTTCCAACTTCAGGTGGAATTGGCAAATGTTCTTTAATAGTCTTTCAAAAGAATGCTATCTTTCGACAGTAACCAATCTAAAATTGCTGAAACAGCAATGATTTGCCTATATGATGACAATACCAGTATAGATTTAATCAAGGGTTATGATGTTTTTGGATAACGTTCAAGTAACTTGATCTACTTAGACTGAAGTCCTTAAATTGCCACCAACAAAAGATGCGAAGTAACTCCGCTTACATTTATTACACTATCAGATGGTTCAATAAAAATATTTATTGCATACACATTTACAAGCTCCGTTTACTTAATATTCGCCCATATTGACGTGTTCATATTGATGTGTTGTAAAATCGTTGTACAGGAACTACTATTTTGCATATTCGTTATGGATTGGTGCAATTCGCAGTATTTCACAGGAAGTTTGCCATGTGACGTAAACTTTATAGTATTTTTGTTTCTTTGTGAAAAATTTGACAGTATGTTTGTTTCAAATAAATGTTTTTGATGAAAATTAAATGTTAAAACCTAAGCTATGTTCTAATTTCTTTTTTTTTTATATTAAAAATGTGTATGCAATAAAAAGGTTATTAGATTTGTATTTGGATATATGCACTCATTCTACGGCTCCTAAAATCGCGCAATATTATTACGCGGAAGAACGTATGCATATACATGCTGATAATTATCGCTTACTACACCAATCACCAGGTGGTTGATTGCATCAGCTTGTTTTATTCTAAATTGAGAAGGATTTTGCCAAAATCGACACTTTTTGATCAATGCATTTGGTAAATTGTTATAACCGTCTAGTAACATTATTATTTCCTCCACAATATTACCACCAAACCAGTCTTTCATAATTGCAACACCCTTTACCTCTTAAATGATATTAAACACCATTTTTTTCCCATTTAATTTGCCATTTTGCGTTGTTTTGTGAAGAAATTTTTGTACCTCAACACCAGTTATTACGTTTCCAGAGGACAGGTTTAAAACGTGGCTCTCAAAGTTTGGAAAATCAGTGTCACAAAAGCGATTTTTTTTTATCGCAATTAATTTATTATGGCCTAATACATATCATCTATTTTATATATACAGTATAGATAATTAAATACAAAATAAAATTAGAAATAAAGTAACTGTTGTCATTTCTATTCAATATTTGAAAAAATGCGATGGTTTCATTGCGTGTCGTAAATCTCCCTGATTTGGAAGTCCGATCTCCCTGATGTGATGCTGGAAAATTTGGCATGTATGTACCTCCCTTTTCATTAAAATGAGATTTTTTTTTCGATAACCTATAAAAGTATGTTCCCATCATATTCATTTTATTTTATTTTGATGACCTGCTTCGTTTACAAATGGCTTAAAATTTATAACATTTTATTTTGTCATATCTATGTCACTGTCATTAACCCCAAACATACATTTGTACTTAGTCTATGGAAATAACATGCATTTTATGTGCTAAATTTATTTTGTTCAGTATATTTACACCTGTACCAAAAGCATGTGTTGTCCCATAAACAACTCTAAAATACAATAGATCACATGGCCAATGTTTGTGAGAACTTGACCCAGGAACAATAGAGGGCTGAACTTAAGAAACTGAATGTCGGAACTATCCATTACGCTCCTGCCCCAAAATACATGATTGTTTTAATACTGGCTGGCAAGACTATGTACCGCATTTTGGCTGGTAAAACGATGTACCGTATGTCCACTAATAAGAGCACCTCACTTAATAGTAGCAGCCATCCCCACCCATCCCCACCCATCTTTTGTATTCAAAAATCCCCCCAAAGGCCAGAGTTTTATTATTTATTGGTTTACGTGAGAGCCTGCCCTATTTTTGCCCATATCAAAATCAAAATCAAATTTATTGCCAGTCCGACTTTGAGTGTAAGTAGTGTGAAGAATTTGTTCAGGGAAGTTTCTTTTCCATATATTTTCATACCATTAAAGCAAACCGGAGGATAAGTAAACCTAACGGTTCTATTAGCTTTATACTGTGCTCACACAGTTTTGATATTATAATTTATTCACTTTGAAAAAATGATAGTTTGAATTCACTGACAATTTCACCTGTGACAGACCACCATATGCATTCCTATGCCTGACAAGGATGAAACAATTACCAAAAAATACTCTAGTCAGTTGTAACCCCTGACCACACCCAACCCAGGATGTAGCCGGTGTAAATTATTTTGAACAAAAAAATTATTTTAGGTTAAATTTCACTAACTTACAATTCTGAAACGTTCACCTAATACGCTTTTAGGTGAACGTTTCAGAAATGTAAATAGTAGTGAAATTTAAGCTAGAATAATTTTTTTGTTCAAGTCATGTTGAAGTCATTTGTAAAATATATTTGGTACAATGATGTTTCTTTTGTCATCAAGTAATATTATAATAAATCAACAGAATGTGTATATAAATATAAGTAAAATGTACTAAATTTGGTGTCTTAATAATTTTTTTAAAATTAAATTGTTGCTTATATAAAATTGATTTGATCTGCGCTAGCCATGGTGGTGCTATAGTGATCAAGTTCTGTATTGTAAGATAAATAATATACAATGTTCTATTTCCTGAGGTTTGAAGTTCTATATCCTGAGGTTTGAAGTTCTATATCCTGAGGTTTGAAGTTATATATCCTGAGGTTTGAGTTCTTTATCCTGAGGTTTGAAGTTATATATCCTGAGGTTTGAAGTTATATTTCCTGAGGTTTGAAGTTCTATTTTCTGAAGTTTGTTCTATTTCCTGAAGTTTGAAGTTCTATATCCTGAAGTTTGAAGTTATATTTCCTGAGGTTTGAAGTTCTGTATCCTGATGTTTGAAGTTCTATTTTCTGAAGTTTGAAGTTCTATTTCCTGTGGTTTGAAGTTTTCCTGAGGTTTGAAGTTCTATATCCTGAGATTTAAAGTTCTGTTTTCTGAAGTTTGAAGTTCTATTTCCTGAGGTTTGAAGTTCTTTATCCTGAGGATTGAAGTTTTCCTGAGGTTTGAAGTTTTATTTTCTAAAGTTTGAAGTTCTATTTCCTGAGGTTTGACGTTTTCCTGAGGTTTACAGTTCTATTCCCTGAGGATTGAAGTTTTCCTGAGGTTTGAAGTTCTATTTCCTGAGGATTGAAGTTTTCCTGAGGATTGAAGTTCTATATCCTGAGGTTTGAAGTTCTGTTTTCTGAAGTTTGAAGTTCTATTTCCTGAGGTTTAAAGTTCTATTTCCCGATGTTTGAATTTCTCCTGAGGTTTAAAGTTCTATTTTATGAGGTTTAAAGTTCTCCTGAGGTTTGAAGTTTTATTCCCTAAGGGTTTGAAGTTCTATTTCCTGAGGTTTAAAGTTCTCCTGATGTTTGAATTTCCATTCCCTAAGGGTTTGAAGTTCTATTTCCTGAAGTTCTATTTCATTTGAAGTTCTATTTCCAAAGGTTTGAAGTTCTGTTTCCTGATTTTGAAGTTCTGTTTCCTGAGGTTTGAAGTTCTCCTGAGGTTTGCAATTCTATTCCCTAAGGGTTTGAAGCTCTATTTTCTGAAGTTGTGTTTCCTTTAGTTTGAAATTCTATTTCCTGAAGTTTGAAGTTCTTTTTCCAGAGTTTGGAAGTGCTATTTCCTGAGGTTTGAAGTTCTATTTCCTGAAGTTCGATTTCCTGAGGTTTGAAGTTTTATTTCCTGAAGTTCTATTTCCTGAGGTTTGAAGTTCTATTTTCTGAAGTTTGAAATTATTTTTCTTGAAGTTTGAAGTTCTGTTTCCTGAGGTTTGAAATTGTATTTCCTGAGGTTTAAACAATTGGAAGGAGATAATTATGTAACTTTGTCTTCTGTGCGCTCTTTCTGGAAATCATGTGTTTGAGTCTCACTGAGTTACTTTGGTGTGTCATGAGGCAAAATACTTCCCCTAACCTCGTTATCAGATAGGGACGTAAACTGGACGAGCTTAACCTCTGAATACGTTATGGAACCATTGAAGTATTTGACAGTAAGAGTAGGGCAAGGCAAGAGTAGGGCAATGCCATAACTCGGTTATAAATTTTACAAAATTATGCCCCTTTTTCAACTTTGTTGCTCAATAAATAGAAAAGGCCTCAACAAGTAGGTGTGCCATCATCCATCTTTTGTTCTTTTTTTTTTTTTTAATTTTTCATCTGATCTTTACCAAACTTGTTATTTTAAACAAATTTGGTAAAGATCAGATGAAAAATTAAAAAAACAAAATAGTAAAGGAAAGCTCTGTCAAGTTTGAGTACTAGCCATATCAAAAATTGCACACCCTCCGTTATTTAGTTATTTTTTTCGGGAATGGAAGCTTTGTTTTTCACTCGATTTACATCAAATTTGTCAGAAGATTTGTCAAATTGATCAACAAGATGAAAATCATGGAAAAAATAATATGGAAACCATACAGTATTAAACCAGTAGAGCAATACAGATCCTCATGGGCCTCTTGTTTACTTAAAATTGCTTAAGTTGTGTCATGAATTAAAAAAAAAAAATTGTATCAGAGTCGAGAGTTAATGTCAGTAAGGGATATTTTTAAAAATGTCCATACCCAATAAAAATTAAGATTCAAGGGACCATCATTTCACTTTTTGTTTGTTCATCAACATTAAAAGGATGTGATCAAATTAAAAATAACCAGTTGTCAGAAGATCTGCATTTAAGGCAGTAAGTTTGGTTCAGGCAGAATTTCCAGTTTGGTTTATGAAGAATTTCCAGTTTTGTTTAGGCACAATTTCCATTTTGGTTTAAGTTAGTTTGGTTTAGGCATATTGTCCAGTTAGTTTGGTTTAGGCAAATTTTCCACTTATTTTTGTTCTGGCAAATTGTCCAATAAGTTGTTTTTTGCAGATTGTCCAGTTATTTTGGTTTATGCAGATTTTTCAATTAGTTTGGTTTAGGCAGATTGTCCAGTTAATTTGGCTTATGCAGAGTCCAGTTAGTTTAATTTAGACAGATTTTCTAATTAGTTTTGTTTAGACAGATTTTCTAGTTAGTTTTGTTTAGACAGATTTTCTAGTTAGTTTGTTTAGGCAGATTTTCCTTTTAATTTGATTTAAGCAGATTTTCCATTTATTTTGGTTCAAGCAGATTTCCAGCTTTGGATTCGAAAATTAGTTTAATTTAGGCAGTTTTTCTAGTTAGTTTGGTTTAGGCAGATTTTCCAGTTAGTTTGGTTTAGGCAGGTTTTCCATTTATTTTTTGTTCAGGCTGATTTCCAGCCTATGTTTAATTTAGGAAGGTTTTCAGTATGTTTGGTTTAGGCTGCTTTTCAAGTTACATGTAGTTTGGTTGAGGCAGATTTTCCATTTATTTTGGTTCAAACAGATTTCCAGTCTAGGATTTTTCAATTAGGTGAATTTAGGCAGATTTTCTAGTTAGTTTGGCTTAGGCAGGTTTTTCATTTTGGTTCAGGCATATTTCCAGCTTAGGATTTTCCAGTTAGTTCAATTTAGGAAGATTTTCTAGTTAGTTTGGTTTAGGCAGATTTTCCTTTTAGTTTGGTTTAGACAGATTTTCGATTTATTTTAGTTCAAGCAGATTTTCAGCTTAGGATTGTCCAATTAGTTTAATTTAGGCAGATTTTCTAGTTATTTTGCTTTAGGCAGATATTTCTTTAAGTTTGTTTTAGGCAGGTTTTTCATTTTGGTTCAGGCATATTTCCAGCTTAGGATTTTCCAGTTAGTTCAATTTAGGAAGATTTTCTAGTTAGTTTGGTTTAGGCAGATTTTCCTTTTAGTTTGGTTTAGACAGATTTTCGATTTATTTTAGTTCAAGCAGATTTTCAGCTTAGGATTGTCCAATTAGTTTAAGTTAGGCAGATTTTCTAGTTAGTTTGGTTTAGGCAGGTTTTCCAATTAGAGCATATTTTACAACAATCATGGTAATTGGAACCACTCCATAGCTCGATATTGGAATCCATGGATAAACCGTGGGTAATAATGAGTTTCGAGATACATTATTGCTTTGAGGATCAATAATTCATTAGCGCTGATTACACAAAAGGAGACAATGCCACAGGTGGCCTTAAAAAGTATATGCCTTTATGACCAAATGAACATTATTTTGCTGTATAATATAATTGTTTTTGACCTCCAGGACTACTAAAATGTAATTTCTTGTTAAACGGAATTACTTTTACAGATTCAAAGATTGTCACATCAGTTGTAACCTCCTTATTAGATCACAAGTTTGTATATTGAGATTTTGCATGTTTTTCATAGACTTATATAGGACTTATATAGGAAAAAACTTTTAACATCAGCTTATGGTCCTCTACTAAGTTTGTTCATATGGTGACCCTGGGGTCAATTTTGACCCCGCCCCGGTCTCACAGTTTCGCAGTTTTACATAGACTTATATAGGAAAACAATTAAAATATCTTCTTCCCTGAAACTGCAAGAGCCAGAGGTTTAATATTTTGCAGTTGCTATAAGCTTATGGTCCTCTACCAACAAATTTGTTCAAATGATGACCCTTGGGTCACATTTGGCCCCGCCCCAGGGGTCACATGTTTTACATGGACTTGTAGAGAGAAAAACTTAAAAAATCTTGTTCTCTGAAACTACAAGAGCCAGAGATTTAATATTTTGCATTTGCTATAAGCTTATGGTCCTCTACCAAGCCTGTTCAAATGGTGATCCTGGGGTCACATTTGGCCCTGCCCCAAGAGGTCACATGTTTTACAAAGACTTACATAGGGATTTTTCTTTTGAAAAAGTCTTCCTCTCAGAAACAGCCTGGTCAGTTTTGACCAAACTTCACATGGATGATTCTTAGGTAGATGATTCTTAGATGAATGTTTTTTCAAATTTGTTAAAATTAGGTTAACACAAAATCCAAGATGGCCACCATAGAAAAATCTTTATATTACTTCTTGTACACTGGGAACCTAAGGCTGTGGGTTCAAATCCCACTGGATTTTTTTAATATCTTTTTTTTATTATTATTCATTTTTTTATTTTTTTTTTGTTCTTTATTTTTTATTATCATTCCTGTTTTTTCCTTTTGTTTAATTTTCTAAAATTTTGCATGTTTTACATAGACTTATATAGGTCTTTGAAATTACAAGAGCCAGAGGTTTAATGTTTTGCATTTGCTATAGGCTTATGGTCGTCTACCAAGTTGTTCAAATGGTGACCCTTGGATCACATTTGGCCCCGCCACAGGGGTCAACTGTTTTACATAGACTTGTATAGGAAATACTTAAAAAATATTTTTTCTGAAACTACAGGAGCCAGAGGTTTAATATTTTGCATTTACTATAAGATTATAAATGGTGATCCTGGGGTCACATTTGGCCCTGCCCCTATGTTTTACATAGACTTATACAGGGATCATCTTCAAATCGTCTTCTCAGAAACCGTGAGTGAGCTAGGGCCGTGGGTTCAAAACCCACTGGAGGTAAACTTTTTTTTTTTTTTAATTCTTCATTTTTATTATTGTTTCAGGTTTGGATGTGTTTTTTCTTTCGTTAATTTTTCTTTTGTATATAAAGAGTTAGCATGTTTTACATAGAGTTATATAGGGAAAACTTAAAAAATCTTCTTTTAAATAGTTACCACGGTTTAAATTTCGGTTGAGGGTGTTGTTGTGTTTCGCACTTGTAAAAAGGTATTGAAAGGAATTTAATGATAAAATCCCTTGATATAAGAGCCATTTTAGCTTGTAGAGCATCCACAGGCCCTCTTGTTCTATTGTTCTTTATTATTATTAATGATCGCTAACCCCTGGTCTATTAAGTTTGCTCATTTGAATCCCTGGGGTCGAAGATGGCTGCAACCTCTGTGAGTGGGTCCAAAGTTTGTATCTAGAGATTTTGCATGTTTTTGCAAAGACTTACCTAACGAAAGACTTAAAAACATCTTCAGTCAGTATTTGCGAGAGGACAGTTTTTTCGTCATTGCAAAATTAAGATCCTCAGGTGATCGATTTAGTGCCATCTTGGCCCTCTTGTTTTTGTGGAGTGATCCCAATTTCTTTTTTTAATGAACATGTATTAATGTTGCTTACCTAAAAATGCCAAGATAATAATGTGTTGAGCAAATTTTATGTTTAGAAGTTCTACAAGTGAAAAATAACAGAGATATTTAGATTTTTTAAATCAATGATATGAATTTTTTTATCCTTAGGTTCTATAGTAAAATAAAAATAATTGTCAGAGTAAAAAGATAATATTTTTCAAGATTCGATTTTGATTGATACATCCCAAAAAAGGTACAAAAAGTGCAAAAAGGTACCATCCGACATTTTGGCCGAAATTGACTTTTTGACATATTTCATTATAATTTCATGTAATCTTCATACTGTATAAAGATCCTTCAATTAAGGATTTTATAACATATATGTAATAAGAAGGCCATTCACATTTCTGTCATTTCCTTGGTGCAAAAGAGTACCAAGTGTGTCATTATGGTACCTGCACGGTAATGCATCTTAGTATAGAGGCCTTACAGTTGTGACGTAGCCGGTGTATGTATAGAATGCCGGTATGCAGGGAAACAGGGGGTGGGGGTGGTGGGGGTGGGGGGGGGGGGGGGGGGGGATAATAATACCACAATACATTATATATTATTTACTTTGTGCAAAAAAAGGTGCCAACTGACATATGCCATCATATGGTACCTTATTGCACACACTAGTACCTTTGTGCATTCATCATTTTAATGATGTTTTTGGTAATTAGATCATTGGGCAAGGGTAAAAATTATATTTTAAAATTAACCTGATGATTTTTCACTTAAAATGTACAGTATTACCAAGACAACTATAATATCATCCCATTGGAACAAAAAGGTACCATCTGACAATACCGAAATTGTTTCATGCAAAAAGGAACCGAGTACAAAAATGGCAAAAATCAACTTTAAAAAGAAAGATTAGTGAAATAAACATGTACTATCATATTCTTAATAGTATTTTTCCCAGTTGTGCAAAGTTGCACCATTTAAATAGCAGTATGTGATTTTTCGCAATAATCCAAAACTTCAATTGCGTGTTTCTCAAAACTATGAAAATGTCACTTTGTACCTTTTTGCACCAATGGGACGATATATTGAATCAATTTGATATAAATGTGCATGAAATATGCAGGGTTTTATAAGAATCACACTGTAGATACCTTACTTTTAACAGTAAACTTGGTTGACCATCTAGGATAAAGACCGAGTTTATCACCTACCAGAATGTATAGTAAGTCTAATTTCTGGTCACTGATTGGTCAGTTTTTTCGATGATGCTCTATCAAAATTATGAATGACCGTGTTTCTAATTATCTGTGTCTATTCATTCATAACAGTCTATTAAATCATTTTAGAACTATTTTATATTTAGAATTTTGTGATTATTGGTCTCAAGACAGTACTCAGTGAGAGATTATACTGAGTCTTAATCTGTTACCCAAAGCAATTTAAAGGCTCAGTCAGTTCTCAGAACACACTGAGTTGTATCATAATGGCATGATGTGATGTCATAATAACAGGATGTGATGTCATAATACCAGAAAGTGATGTCATGATAGAAACAACCAAATGAAAATATGAATGAAGCATTCTGATTGGTTCAGTGATAACAATTAGACCAATGAAACGTGTTAATTTAGGGAGCTGGAGAAACTCAATACATTCTCAGGACTGATTGAGTTTTTTACTTGACATTGAGTAAGGAGGTTCTTAAAATCCAGAACCACAAAATTCTAAAAATAAAATAATTCTAAAATGAATATAAAATATAAAAAACCTAATCACACAAGTTCATTTTGCGAGAAAACGAAGAATGGCTCTGCAGAGAATATTCTGTTATTTTCGTGTCAAACCTTTAGTATTCTGATAATTTTCATGTTGAGTTTAACATGATATTAGAAGGCACTAATATTGTAGTATTTTATTTATCATGTAAATTATCCACATTTTCTATATGGTAAACTAGTAAACTGAAAAGATCCTTGAACTAAACTAAGACATAGTTTCAAAAAATCATGTTCTTTTATTGTATTGGTGTCTGAGTAGCACAGTTGGTAGAATACTCTCTTTTCACCAAAGCAACCCTGGTATGACTGCGAAAGTGTGAAAATTTGGTGGTCAGACACATTGGTTTTCCTTGGGTTCTCGGGTTTCCTCCCACGTCGCGACTCTGTCGTCCGCACAATCGACAGTGATTTGTATAAGCAGTATACCTTGTTTCCTATCATCAATGTAAAATAAATAAATTGTATACTTTTTTGTATTGTTTCAGACAAGCCAATGCCACTGCCTTGAGTATTGAGCCAGAAGGAAGATGGGTACCGGTGCAAGTTCATACACCCCGCCCCCTACACCATTCCGTTCACTTAGGACCAGTAACATAAGCAGAGGATTTGGTGAGTACCAGTTTATGAAAGTCCAAACTTGGGTTAACTACTTGCCCCCCCCATCTTGTGTTATTTCTTTACTCTGTATTATAGGCTATAAGCCTCTGTTCTTTAAAGAAATTACCATGCCAAATAACTACAAAATTACACTACAAACCGTTTATCAAAACTCTATCCAGGTCTTCATTTAAGTTGTATAATAATGAATATGTGCTGATTAAAAGTATAGGTTTATTCATGTGTTCTTTAAATACCGTGATTGAATATTATGAGTTGGTAACTTAATTTGACTCCAGTTTTGACGTTTGGACTGGCTGGTTAAGGCCGATTATATTGTGTCTAGAGTCTGGCTTCCCAAAATGTGTAAGTTATATATATACAGTACAGCTCACGCGAAACCCACACTTTACTCTTTCACGCCGAGTGAGGAATTCAGAAATCGCGTAATTTCGCGGAGTTTGGACGATAAAACTACGCCGAGTAGAAATCAGCTACGTGACGAACGACTAGCGTAACTTCGCCGAGATACTCCGCGTAGACAAACTCGGCATTCGCCGAGTCGCCAAATATACAGGTAAATGACCTTTTTAGCGGCCTTGAACGAACCACTTGCGTAACTTCGCGGCGATACTCCGCGTAGACGAACTCGGCATTCGCCGAGTCGTCAATTATTCAGGTAAATGACCTTTTTAACGGACTTGAATGTTTATGTCTGAAACAATGATGAACAGCATTCGTACAGGTAATGTACATCTGCATAGATCTACGTGTTTTTTTATTTTTATGTTTGTTTTAAATGTACACTGTGCGTGAAAGTAATAAAGTTACCTTATAGTTGACGTTTGTGCTGCTGTACTCTCAAATGCAATTAAACACAACTGTCATGAGGACGAAATAAATATTTAGTTTTAATCTGTAACGGCAACCAATGCTAGCTTCCAAACACAAAACTTAAATACACACTCTAGTCTATTTCTTAGCACACGTTGTCTTACACGTTGTCAAGCGCGTTGCCATGGTCAGGACTCTGAATCAGGCGTTTTCATGTGTATTGAGCAGAGTTACGATATTGTAAACATGTACTTTACATGTACATGTCGCAGTAACCAGGTTAGATCACGCTGCCATTACACTAGTATAGATAATTAGGGACGTATCGTGGTATTGTGGTATTCTCTTGGATAAATAAAATATGTTATGTAATATGTATACTGAGTAAAGTACAGTATATACATGTATGTAAATACATATTTCGTTTGCGTGCGTGATTGCCTTAGATGTTTTGTGGTATGAACCTACGTAAGTGGATTTTAAGACCAACTTTATAAAAATATTTGCTGATTTTGTCAAATACGAGGTTTGATCAACAAAAAAAGTTGATACTGGCCTTATAATTCCTTAATTACAAGTTATTTGAAAAAAAAACATATTATGAATTTAGTCCGTCCATTGACAATTTCCTTGACATATGAAAATGTTCAAAAGTATGGTGTTTTTTTTTTTTATGAACTGCACCTGCCGCAATCCGTCGCACCAATAATAATACATAATGAAATATTTAACACTGGCACTGCAGTAGGCTATCTATTTATAAAAGTGATGTAAAATTATCCTTTAACCTAGTAACCAGGGCATCCATTATTGTTAACAGAGGTTTGGTCGTAGAAACACTTAAAAAAAGTATAAAAGTCGAACAGGAAAAGCAGCTTCCCCAGAATACAGTTAACTCTAAAACACGCAAAACGACAAACATGAATGGAAATGTTAATATGGAATATGACGTCAAAAACACACAAAAAAGGTTGACAATAGGGCTGTCGTCTTCAAACGGTCAGTGGCAAAAAAGACTGGGGTTTAAACCAGGTTCTAGGGTGCACCAAACCTCACAAACCCTACTGTCATCCCAAACTCGAAGCTAGTTTTGAGAGCATAACTCATTCCTTCTGATTCATATGGTGTAGTCTAGTCGATATATCGCAACATCTACATCATTCTTGGTTTGTGATCACTCAGTTACATATTAACATCTGCTAACAAACACTAAACTATTGTGAATTAATAAGAAAAACACTAAACTATTGTGAATTAATAAGAAACAAAAAACACAGAGTCCTCATGTTTTAATATACAAGCATGTTTTATTTGTGATATTGTGAATACTGTTACTAGTAACAATGACATTTAGAGCTACTAAACAAGGAAGATATTTGCTTCCTGGTTCAGTACGACGTCCACAAGAAGCACCAAATCCGCACGAGCGGCTTTTTTTAGAACCTCGGAAAAGGTAAGACATTTTGTACACATTTGTATGATTACACAAAAGTAATTAAATTGGTCTAAAGACATCGCCCTGGCGATTTCCTCTATTCACGAATTAAATCGTAGTTGTAGTGGAAGGGTAATTATTTTTTTTACAATTGTGTCTACCTGCATCTATTGTTTTTTTTCTTATCGATGTTTAATAATGATCTTACACGAGTGCCTGATTAATATTGATTTATCAAACGAGTTGGATACTGCGTCCATTAAGCTATACCAAGCAGCATTTTACGCGATTTACATATTCCAAAAGTAATTAAAATTAAATCGTAGTTTAGTTGGAGGGGGACTTTTTTTTTAATAGTGTCTACCTGCATCTATTGGATGTTATCGATGTTTAATAATGATCTTACACGAGTGCCTGATTAATATTGAATTTATCAAACGAGTTGGATAAAATTATATGATGTGAGGCTATGCGAGAATTTTATCCAAATTGTTCAATAAATTCAATATATAGTGAAAGGGATCTCGTTGCATGATTTCCATAATCCATGATGTTTTTTTACAATTGTGACTACCTGCATCTATTGTTTTTTTCCTTATCAATGTGTAATATTTAATGATCTTACACGAGTGCCTGATTAATATCGAATTTATCAAACGAGTTGGATACTGCGTCCATTAAGTTATTGTGAGGAAGCTATCCAGCTGGCTTGCGGAACGTCGGTGGTTCTACCCAGGTGCCCGCCCGTGCACGAAAATTGCCCGGAGGGGCACCTGGGGTCTTCCTCCACCAATGGAAGCTGGAAAGTCGCCATATGACCTTAGCTGTCGGTGCGACTATAAAATCCAATTCAATCAATCAATCAACCATTAAGTTATACCAAGCAACATCTTACGCGATTTACATATTCCAAAAGTAATTGAATAGGTCTAAAGACATCGCCCTGGCGAATTCCCTTATTCACAAATTTAACAAAAGTAAAACTGAAATAAGCCTGAATATTTTTACATGTAACTTGCAGTTGAATATGTCTATACACTTTTATCTAGACTGCTATACTTGAATATTAAATATAAAACGTATGTATTGATCTATGCCATACTCATAGCGGGCACGCGGGTATACAATAGGAAATGAAATTAATCTGATTGCACTTGCTTTTCGTCATCTCCGGTACTATTCTGCACATAATCAACAGATACATGTACATGACATGATGTACGAACTTGTGCACCGATATAAATCTATTTGCTGATCAAACTTTTACCTGAAAAGAAAGTTGTAATATGTTTAGAGAGCAATATATTGCACTGAATTGCCAATTCCGATTGGTAGACTCCTCGTCACAATCAAGCATTTGTTGTGTGCGCGTGCCTATATTTATTACATTACATGCATGTACTTGGTGGCCCGTGATTGGAAATATTCTATTCGATTCTAAAAATAAAATGGCCGACGCCGAAGGAAAATTACAGTTAATTAAATTTTACACCGAGATACGCCGCATCCTTCACGCCGAGTTATGCGGAGTTCACAGGTGTGCACTTTTGCTTAATTGGATTCTACGCGGAGTAACTCGGAGTGGCTTTCACTCGGCAATAGCATACTTTCGCCGCGTGAATTCGCCGAGTACAAACACTGACTCCGCGTAGATACGCGCGAAACTCGATACGACCAAACTCGGCGAATCGAGTGAAGTGTGTGTTTCGCGTGAGCTGTACTGTACCTCGTCAGTAGGTTTAGAAACTATGTACATAATTATGTTGTAATTGGTTGTTGTTGGTAGGATAGCTACTTTGATATCAATCAATTAGAATATAAGAATCTGTCATGGGTATCCGGTGAAGATAGGGAATTCCAACCCGAGGTATAAGTGTTTGTAACGGAACCAAGGCTCTGCCGAGGTTCCTTGGTTCCGATTAAAACACATACTGAGGGTTGGAATTCCCTGTCTGAACCGAATACCCATGATAGATTCTTTTTTTACATATCAGAGACATGTTGTGCATTGACTACACCAGCTACTAACATTTTGCATGTTTTCCTGCATACTGGATGAAGGCGCGCGTGAATTTTATCTCGACCCTAGGGTGAGATGGACATATCTAGCCCTAGTAAAAGGACGGTTATCCTTGTATGCCTTTGATACAATTAATGATCAAGAAGATAAAAGAAACTTTGTTTTAAGTCGGGATTTTCTTTTTTACAAACATATATTGCATAATCTATAATAAATCCCCCATAAAGGGAAGTAGTATTAAAAGAATTATTTTATTTTCTTTCTAGAAACAGTCACGTCCATTTTGCATAAAGAAACGGTTCACTGTCACATCCATTTTGTGTAGACGTTATTGCTGTTTCATGAAACCTTTTTCTAAGGGCCAAAATATTGAACAAAAGAGTGACAATTTGAACTTTTTATATTACATAAACTTAATGAGTTATTTTCTGACAAAATTGTGCTTTTATGACTTATCAACACCATACTGGGGATACATATTGTTGTTAGTCACAGTTATTATAAAATATATAGCAAAATCTTTAATTGCATCAAGTCCAAGTTTGTTTCATTTCATATTTATTGTCACCTATCATGATCTATCAGACTCGCACAATTAACTGCCCAAGATTCTAGTGGCAGAGCATCAGACACAGGATCAATGGGTTGTGCAGGGTTCTATCCCCGCCATTTCCATACTTGTTGTGTCCCTTAGAGCAAGACACTTTATCTGCATTTGCTTAGTACTGGTTCTACTCAGGAAGACATTGAGAGCGATTAAAATAAGTTTTTGCGCTTTTGTTACAATCATCACTTTAAAGTTTTGGCCCCATATTTGTTTTGGACGGAATTAGTACCCATTAAGACACTGGAGTCACTATTAACCCTGCCCTGGGTCTCTTAAGTTTTTAGCTCGACTATTAGAAGAATAAGAGAGCTTATGTAATCACCCCAGCGTCGGCGTCAGCTTCCCACATCAAGGTTTATGTGTAAGCTGTGTTTACAAGTCTATGTCTCTTACATTTCTTATCCTAGCACAACCAAATTATACCATGGGCTTCCTTATAGCATTATCTTAAGGGCTGCATCAACAATTTTGGTTCCTGTAACCCATGGGCTTCCAGGGATCACTCTAGGCTGCGATTCCGCGATATTATCGCATTTCAAATCTTAAAAATCGCATGAAAAAAAGACAAATGGAACAAATTGTCGCATCGAATTCGGGAAATCCATTTTCACCATTTCGGTTCGTAATGAAAATATATTGATTTATATTTCATTTAAAATCTCAAGTAAATTTGTTTAGATCCATTTATTCGCGACCGATTTCATGCGGGATACGAATACATTCGTACCTACCCTTTTCATTCGGGATACGAATACATTCGTATGTAATGACTTGTTGTTGACATGTCATTGTTTTCCATGTGGAAACCCCGTATAAAACGTCAATACTTTGTGGGTACTCTTCAGGTAGAAAGAAAGCAGGGTGAGCAAGCGCAGTAAATAAAAAATTGTCTGGGAATTTTAAACACTTCAGGAAGTGAAAAAAAAAAGTTACATTTCTTGTAAATTAATCACAAACAAAATTAATTGTTGTGAGTTTTATGCTGTTGATAAAACCAGCCTCGTAAAATGTTGAATTGAAATCTTGGTGCTAATCAAACTTTGAGTAGTACTGGTATATATAAAGCAAGAGGCTCAAGTAGTCTATTTTATCACATAACTTACGGTGTGGGAGTGGAATAACACCATTCTATATTTTCGATATACCACTAGTTATATAAGTATGCAAATAAGCCTTGTATGTGCTGTCAAAAAAAATCGATAATAATTTCGCTTGTTAAAGCGACAGACAAAATGCAATAAAACTCGATTTGTGAGTAATGTGATAAATAGAATTGAACATTCGTTCTCATTCATTATTGAATTTATTAAACTCGTTAGCAAAAATTATATAATGCTCGGCAAGAATCTCGCTTTATATCATTTTGCCAACTCGTTTAATAAATTCTATAATCATTACGAGGTCCGAGTATTAACTTTCACGCCCCATCCAACCCCTTCCCCAGGAAGCAAAAATGGGGTTCGCTGGGGTTTGAAATAAAAACCTTAATTTTGGCTTAAAAGGTTTGCATATTGTAAAATTAAAACATTTCATAGGTAATTTTAAACAGGTTATCGCATTTTTCCACTAAAAAATGCTTTTAAACGTGTTTTGTTGTTGAAATATTCATTATAAAATCCTGCTAATATAAGCTTTCCCATCACTTAATGGAATTAAGGCGGGTCACCACGTAATGGAAAGAGTACACATGTAAGATCCTCTGTGTGATGACTCTTTGTTCATGTCATGTCAACAGTTTTCAACATCTGCACTGTTTAAGAGTATAACAAGCAAGGTTTTACACAAGCATAAAAAAACTGCCAATAAGTAACTAAACATGACTGTTGGCCTGTGAACTAATAGGAATGCAAACAATTGTTTCTGATGTTCTTTGAAATCATTATATTGAAATTTTAAAGTTATCAAGCTGAAGTGTTGTTATTTTAAATTATCAGCAATAACTACACAATGAATGGGTTAATATTGTTTATTTTGAAATCTTCATATGAAAATCGATACAAATTAAAAAAACAAATTGAAGTGACTGAACAAGGTGAAACTGCTGTTTTTTTATTAAGTAAAAATGGGCCTTATTTTTGTTGAAATAAAAGCAATCATTTATGTAACATGGCTCTTTGTTGTGGTCTTATAATGAATAATGCATGGGTGAAGTTTCAATCCATTACATAAAGTACTTGGTGAGATGCAAGTTTACATAACTTTAACCAAGCTTAGCTGTATACAAAATTAAACCAAGCTTACATTTTCAAAATATAAAATGGGTAGACAACACTGAAAACGATCAGGAATATGGGATAAATGAATAAAACCGATTCAACACTAAACTTTCTCATTATATGTTCGTGGATTTATGGGTATTATTCCATTACAATACAGACTTGCATTTATTCCATTCCAATACTTGCAGTTTCATTCAGTTTCAATCTCCCGGACGCAAAGATCCCGGAAATATTACCGCATGCTACACTTCAGTAGACTAATCTAGGAAATCGTCATTTCAGCAAGTAAAATGGTAACCTTTTAACGTTGCAAAATATGTGTTTATACCAGTCAAGAGTTTTAGACTAGTTCACTAGGAACTGAAGTTGTCATGCATGCTTATCATCAGCTACATTATTCACAGTCTGTTAACCATAGACATAATAGGATCAGCTGCCTCTGGCAGTGAATTACAAACTTTTTAAAGGTTATTTGCAGAGACTTGGTCCATATAAGGTCTCACATTGCTATTAATTTCCCCATAGGCATATTGTCGAGCTTTTAACAATGCCTGTTCTCAGAAACTAGGATTTCAGAATAGCAGAAGCCTGAAATTTCATCCCTTAGCCAGGCATGCGTTTATTCCTAGCAAATGGTAAAACGCTTTGTAACATTAATTTTGATGTACCTCGGTGGTTTCTATTAATATTTCAGATGTCACAAAGGTGACATATTTTCATACCTTTAAGCCAAGCATGAGTTTTTTTCTCTAGCTAATGGTAAAATGTTTTGTAACATACATAATTGATGTACCTCAGTGGTTTCTGTTAATATTTCAGAGGTGTCGTGTCAAATTTACGCAACAAAACATCCATTTTACTGTTCTCTAAAAACTGAATGCATTCCTGTTGTTTCTTTTTCATCCCTACACCGCCTCCAGTAAGAGTGGTCATGGTGTTCAACTTTGTATAAAAAACATGTTCATATATCTTCATCAAATTTTGCTAGTCTTTGGCAAAAACATTACATTATTACTTTATTCATATTTTCTTCATCGAACATAACTGGTCTTTGGCAAATACATTCCCTAGTAACTTTTTCATATTTCTTCATGAAACTTCGCTAGTCTTTGGCAAAAACATTCCCTAGTAACTTTTTTCGTATTTCTTCATCAACCTTTGCTAGTCTTTGACACAACTCAACATCTGTTGTTCAAACTCACAGTCAAGGTCACAGGCTGTGTTAAAAAGTACCGAAAATATTTCCAAACATTTTTTAACTTAATAAAAATATTAATAGGGACACACGGCAATCTTGATTTATTAAAAATTCACGGCATCCTATTAGTTTTCTACATAACTTGAAATTGTTCAATTATTATGCGCCCCTTCGAGGAAGGCATTTTAACTTTATGTGATTGCCTCACTTTGATACTTGGTCATATGTATTGTTGGCATTGGTGGACATCGCTGAACAACAAAAAATACCAAGGTCAAGGTCATGTTTTCTAGGTCAAAGGTAATGTTTTGCGTTATTTACCCTATTATTTAGTTTGTTTAGGTAAGTTAACCTCAGTTAACTTTTTCTGATAACTTTAATTTCTTTCATACTTGGTCATATGTATTGTTGGCATTGGTGGACACCAGTGAACGACAAAAATGACCAAGGTCAAGGTCATATTTTGCGCTATTTTGCCAAAACTTAACCTTGGTTAGGTAACTTAACCTCAGTTAACTTTATGTGATTGCCTCACTTTATGTCTTTGATACTTGGTCATATGTATTGTTGGCATTGGTGGACATTGCTGAATGACAAAAAATACCAAGGTCATGGTCATGTTTTGCGTTATTTACCCTAAACATCAGTTTGGTTAGGTACGTTAACCTCAGTTAACTTTTTCTGATAACTTTAATTTCTTTGTATGATACTTGGTCATATGCATTGCTGGCATTGGTGGACGTCACTGAACGACAAAAATTACCAAGGTCAAGGTCATATTTTGCGTTATTATCCCAAAACTTACCCTGGGTTAGGTAACTTAACCTCAATTAACTTTATGTGATTGTCTCCCTTTATATCTTTGATACTTGGTCATATGTATTGTTGACATTGGTGGACATCGCTGAACGACAAAAAATACCAAGGTCAAGGTCATATTTTCGTTATTTTCCCGAACTACACCCTGGTTAAACCACTTAACCTCAGTAACTTAACTTCTTATGATTACCTTGCTTTTATTTGTTTGATACTTGCTCATGTGAACTGTTGTCTTTGGTGGACATCATTTAAGCACAAATATAATAAAATATTTCATATGCCATTTGCCGTGGTGGGCGAGACACCCTCAGACCGAGGTCTTGTTTAGTATTAACATTTTTCATTTTTGAAGCACTTGGAATAAAAAAGCTGGGGTATTCATCCCCTTCAGTGATCAAGACCATAAATAAAATGTTGTCGGGGAATATCCAAGTCAGAATGTGTACTTTTCTAAAAAAAACACTTACAACCCTCATTCACATCTAAGTACCATTATATATGTGATATTTTACATATTTGTGATCCTATTTGGTTTCAGTGAAGCTTCGGCAGGCATCTTCTGTATGGACAGATTAATTTATTGATTTACAGTTGTTGAGATTTTATGATGATAGACAAGAACACATATATTGATCCTCCTATGAAACTTGCTAGAATATATATTTAAGTGCTGGACAACCAAAAGACAAGGTATTGATGTAGTGTCTGTTTTTAGATCACCTGAGCCGAAGGCTCAAGGTGATCTATTGGGATCACACTTCGTCCGTTGTCGTCGTTAACTTTTGCTTCAAACGAATTCTCCTCAGAAACCGCTTGGCCAATTTTGACCAAACTTCAATTGGGTGATCCGTAGATAAATGCTTTTTAAATTAGGTCAACGCGACATCCAAGTTGGCCGCCATTATTATATATGGTTGAAACCTTAATAAATCTTCTTCTCAAGAACCGCTGAACAGATTTCAACAGTTTTTCTTTTAAAATGATTGCCAACGCCTAAGCTATCACGTTTGTTCAAATGCAGTTCCCGGGATCAAAAATGACCTTGCCCTTGGGGTCCAAAGTTTGTATATTGAGATTTTACATGTTTTTCATAGATTTATATAGGAAAAAACTTTAAAAAATCTTCTTCTCTGAAACCACAAGGCACAGAGCTTTCATGTATTACATGTAGCATCAGCTTATGGTCCTCTACAAAGTTTGTTCAAATGGTGACCTTGGGGTCAAATTTGGCCCCGCCCCGGGGGTCACATATAGACATAAAGGAAAAAAATCTTCTCTAAAACTGCTTGAGCTAGATGTTTAATATTTTGCATTTACTAAGATTATGGTCTTTTACCAAGTTTGTTCAAATGGTGACCCTGGGGTCACATTTGGCCCCGCCCCAGGAGTCACATGTTTTACATAGTCTTGTATAGGGAAAAACTTTATAAAATCTTCTTCTCTGAAACTGCTTGAGCCAGATGTTTAATATTTTGCATTTGCTATAAGCTTATGGTCCTTTACCAAGTTTGTTCAAATGGTGACCCTGGTGTCAAATTTGGCCCCACCCTGGGGTCACAGTTTTACATAGACTTATATACGAAAAAAATCAAAAAATCTTCTTCTCTGAAACTACAAGAGCCAGAGGTTTAATCTTTTGCATTTACTATAAGATAATGGTCCTTTACCAAGTTTGTTCAAATGGTGACCTTGGGTTCACATTTGGCCCCGCCCGGGTGTCACAGTTTTACATAGACTTGTATAGGGAAAAACTTTAAAAAATCTTCTTCTCTGCAACTGCAAGAGCCAGAGGTTTAATATTTTGAATTTGCTATAAGCTTATGATCCTCTACCAAGTTTGTTCATATGGTGACCCTGGTGTCAAATTTGGCCCTGCGCCAGGGGTCACAGTTTTACATAGACTTATATAGAAAAAAAAAATCTTCTCCGAAACTACAAGAGCCAGTGGTTTAATATTTTGCATTTACTATAAGATTATTGTCCTTTACCAAGTTTGTTCAAATGGTGACCCTGGTGTCACATTTGACCCTGCCCCGGGGGTCACAATTTTACAAAGACTTGTATAGGGAAAATCTTAAAAAAATCTTCTTCTCTGAAACTGCAAGAGACATAGGTTTAATATTTTGCATTTGCTGTAAGCTTATGGTCCTCCACCAAGTTTGTTCAAATGGTAACACTGGGGTCAAAATTGGCCCCGTCCTGGGCGTCACAGTTTTACATAGATTTATTTTGTAAAAACTTTTAAAAAATCTTCTTCTCTGAAACTACAAGAGCCAGAGGTTTAATATTTTGCATTTACTATGAGCTTATGGTCCTTTACCAAGTTTATTTAAATGGTGACCTTTGGGTCACATTTGGCACTGCCTCAGAGGTCACATGTTTTACATAGACTTGTATAGGGAAAAAACCTAAAAAATCTCCTTCTCTGAAACCACAAGGCACACAGCTTTCATATATTACATGTAGCCCTGGGGTTACATTTGGCCATGCCCCAGGGGTTACACTCGAGCACCTTCATTTTGTATTTGATCTTGACCAAACTTTGTCAGTGTCTTTATAACAATGTTGTTGACACAACAGAGGCCACATTTCTTGAACAATCTTAACCAAACTTGCACAAATTGTATATGACCATGAGATTTCGAAGAAGTTTGATAATGGGCCAGTACTCAGGTGATCGATATAGGGCCATGTTGGCACTCTTGTTAGCTCTACTGATCAAAGATTCAAGATTTGTTTCTACAAGATCTCATACAACTCTCAGGCTCGTATGTTGGAGGTCAAGGTCATGCACTTTTAATTTCTGATCCATAACTCCTAAACATCTTGAAACTTTATGTGTATCCCTTATGAAAGTTAGTTGTATTGTGTGTCAGTTTGAGAAAGCGTGTCAAGAAAACAAGGACGTGATCATTCTTTATAATTTAAGAGATAAGCATGCTAAGATATTCAATCTGGGACAGTATGTAAGTGGTTTTACGTTCTGAAATTTCGTTTTATGGCGACACGGTAGCAGACCTGTAAAACGTAATTTCAGAGCATAACCAACCATATACCGTCGCAGATTTAAAATCTTAGCTTGGTTATCTCAATTCTATTGCTTTTCCATTGAAATGCAACACATATAAATGGAGAAACATGTTACATAAAAGTTGCATTAGAATTCTTGATTCATGTATTGTCATGTGTTAATTGTCAGTGTATTGTCAGTTTGACCTAATTTGCCACTAGTTGAACACAAAGGTCATATGGCGCCAACAGGAATGAACATTCTTTCCTGGCCCTCCTAAATAAAAATCTGTAGACTTGGTCTCGGACCTTCACACCTCCAGAACTGTAGAGTTGCTGCAGTTTATTTGTATTCATCTACACTGAAGCCATGGTGGTTGTTTTCTGTTTTCGCTCAAGTGGCACAAGGGTCATGATGAGGAGAAAATAAAATTGGCATCACAATACAAAGTTGAAGTGGCTATCCTGCCATCTACAGGCACATTTTACAACAGATGCAAAATGTTTCTAAGTCTACTGAAAATGAGGTTTATATACCGTATAATCCCCAATAAATGCCCCCGGGGGTGTAACATTTTTGAAAAGTGGGTGTGGTGGGGGGGGGGGGGGGAGGGGGTGTTGGGTTGGGGAGCATCATTATTTGAGTCCAAAAAAACATAATTGAACTTTTAAATTGAACTTTTAAATCAGACATTATAATTTAATTATCTTCTTTATCAAGAAAACTAAAGTCTGCATGTCAGTCAATCAATTAATGCATCGGATTTTAAATTTTCTAGTGATTTTGTGTGTTCCATTGTGAATGAAACAGATTACCATTAATGAAACAATTACACAATTACTAACTCTGCCATAAATATCCATATAAATTATGTGTAACTGTTCAGACACTTGTTGAAACAATGTTTAAACCTGGTGAAACCATTTTCAATGTAGGTGCTATGGTAGCAAATGGGCTGCCATTATCTCTCATTACAAGTAAAAAAACATCACAAAAAAACACAAAAAAAACGGACTCGATCCCACAGGTGAAGTGCGAATTTGTGTCTTGTTATATAGACACATCCACTCTTCAAAGGATTATAGATAGAAATAGAATAATTCACTCTAGCTGTGTTTAAAGTGTGTCTGTACTGATTTCAAAGGTTTTCACCATTTGCCCAACTTGTTTACCTTAATTTAAGAGACAATTTATGGAATCGCCAGATATTGTTACCAATGAATTGATGGATTATCATTATTATTATGGAAAAAATGTGGTGGGGGGGGGTGGGGGGGTGGTGTGGTGAGCATTTATTAGGGGAGGGGCGTTTATTAGGGATTATAACTTATGTATTTTGTCCAAACTCTATAGACAATATAAACGGCTTTAACCAGCCAAGAAAAAACGGCAAACAGGAACATCGAATTAAGAGTTACCAACTCACAATTCATTTCACCCATATTCCATCACAGGTATTTTAAGAATCCGTGAAAAAAACTACTTGTAATTGGCACATATATGTTGTTATATGACCTGAACACTTGAATAGAGTTTTAGTGTAATTTTGTTGTTATTTGGCATTTTCTGTAGTTTCTTTAACATGTCAAGATAGGCTTTGGTCCTATTCTTTTTGTTATGAAAATACTTGATTTATCAATTTGCACAATTATAAAATAACACACATCTTTACAAAGAGCAATTTGGTCCTATCTTGCCATTTTAGGAGCCAGACTAGTCAACATTTGTCAAGAAAACAAGGAAGATCCAATAATGATTCATTATAATTACGTTATTCCTCGTAATTTAGGACTTAGAAGATTTAAAACATGTGTTTGGGATAGCTTATGGAATCCCATTACCCTTGTACTGGCACAGTCTGGTTACATGGGTTTAATTTTAATTTCAAAAATAAAATATTTCCTGCGGGTTTATATTGTCCCAGATCAATACCTGGTGGGTGGGACTTGAAAATCATCGATACTAAGGGCCACAGTGAGTGAGTGAGTGAGTGAGTGGAAATACTTTATTTCTTATCTGACATGGATTTTTATGTATTTAATACACCTATTTTCGAAAGATTGAACAATACAAGCACATTCTCACAGCTTACATTGTATGCCAGTCACTCAACACCAGACAAAGAAAATATACATCTTTATCCTGTTTTAAATAATTTCAATTTATTGGTCGAGCATATTATACATTGCTTATTTGAGGTCACTTTGGTCAAGGTCAAGGTTGATTTTCCTAAAAATAGGAAAATGGTTTCTGGGCAATATCTATAGCTAGGAATGAGATAGCGGAATGAAACTTGATGTGTAGGCAGCTTTTATGGAGAGGAAGCTAATAGGATTGCATTTGATTTCACTGGAGTCAAGGTCAAGGTCGTTGTTACTTAAATAGAGAATATTATGTATTAGGCGAGGCTTAGAAAACGAAAAATGGCAAGGCTATGCCGAACCATCTTTCGTTTTTGTGCCGAGCCTAATAAACTTGATAGTAAAAGGCACTGACATAATATTCTATTTATCATGTAGATGATCCACATTTTCTGTATGATTTACTGTTCTTACCTATTTTGTAGTATATTACGCTTGTCGAGGCCACCGCCATGAGGTTTTCTTCTTTTATGACGTCGGATAACGTTACGTGACGTCAGCTAACATTATGTACAATGATCACCGAGGGATTCCGCATTGATTATGCTTTATTAGTAAACAATTATTAGGTCACCCCTTTATTAGGGACAACGGTGCATATGTGCATGATAAAATGGAATAAAGGTTTCGGGGCAATGCTTTCAGTTAAGAATGAGATGTGGAATGAAACCTGGTGTGCAGGTAGCTTATATGGAAAGGAAGCATGGGATTGCATTTGATGTCACTGGGTTAAGGTCACTGCTATTAAAAATAGAAAAACGGTGTCCGGGCAATAACTTTAGTTAGAACTTGGTGTGTAGATAGCTTATTCGGAAATGAAGCTTGGGATTGCATTTGATGTCACTGTCAAGGTCACTGTTGTTAAAAATAGAAAAATAGTTTCCGGGCAATAATTTTAGTATATTGGATTGAAACTTCCTGTGAAGGTAGCTTATATTGTCGAGTCACATGTCTTACTTATTTTGAGAAAGTAAAAAAACTTAATTTCATCTACACCTTCCTCTCCAAGACAAGTACTTAAGGCAACACATTCAATTCCACCAAATTCTGTTTTCCTAAAGAATTGACGTAAGTAATTTGTAAGTCGTTTACTGGCTCTAATATTCTGTTTTCTTCGTTTGACTGAACCTTTTAGAAATTGTGAAATGAGGCCAGATAATTGAATAAGGGTGTATATTGACCATACTGTTTGTGAAGCCGCAGCTGATTAAACAGCATACAACTAAGCCAAACTATTATTCAGGAAATCTTGTGGACATTTTTCACATGGATTAAGAGCCATATATTGATCGTAGAAATGTTGTCGTAGTTGACTTTAAGGATGCTTATCATGGAGAAAAATGCAGGCAGTGTGGTTTACTCTACGGCCGAGTCAAGTTTTAAAATGACAAGACAAAAAAAGAAAGAAAGAGAAAACTTCTTCCTTTTTTCCCCAGACAGTCGATTAAATCATTTTAGAATTATTTTTTTGTATTTGTATTTAGAATTTGCCATATAAACAGTCAAAATATCCTTTTCTCTGCAAAAAACAAAAAAACAAACAAATTGATGTGTTCTGAAAACACTGACATTGACTGTTTCCTATATAGGACTTCCTGTGTTCTGAGAACAAACTGAGATCCATGTTTTGAAGAAAAGGAATATTTCAGAAGTAGAGGAGACATATTGCTTTTGCTGTGTCTGTCTGTCCGTCTGTCCATCTGTCACAAATGTTGTTGCCGCTACTCCTCTAAACCGCTTGTTGGAATTCGCCGAAAATTTACAGGAAGCATCGGTATAATGTCTAGTTGTGTGTATCTTGTTTCTGTTCCAGTTTGATGATTTTTGTCGCCCTTTGATATTTCACTTTAAATTTGTTGTTGCCGCTACTCCTCCTAAAACGCTTGTTGGATTTCGACTAAACTTAACAGGAAGCATTATTATAATGTCTAATTGAACTTGCCTTAAATTATATTCAGGAATCTGATGATGACCATTTTGTAATCTTTTCTGATTCCCTTTCATCTCTTCAAGCACTGGGTAATATGAAACATGATAACCTAGTTGTGCTTCAGCTTTTAGAAAAGTACAATTCTCTTATAGTTGATAATGTTATTATTTTCTGCTGGCTTCCAAGCCATGTAGGAATACATGGTAATGATAGAGCTGATAGTGCTGCTAAAGCAGCATTAGGTTAACATATATCTTATACTAAATTACCTTTTACTGATTTTAAAAGTTGTATTAACACATTTATTCGTAACTCTTGGCAAGCCGCTTGGGATTTGTCAGTTAACAATAAACTCCATTCAATTAAACCGTTACTTGGAGAATGGCATTCTTCTAGTTCATCGAGAAGAAGTTCTCCTAGCCCGGTGCATGATAGGGCAGACACGTTATACTCATTCATATTTATTACAAGCTGAGCAATTACCAGAATGTATACCCTGCTTTGCACTGTTAACGGTCAAACACATCTTGTTGGAATGTGTAGACTTTGATCCTATGCGTCAAAGTTACTACAATGTTAATACTATGAAAGAGTTATTTGATACTATAGATTTTAGTCTTGTTTTAGATTTCCTGAAAGAAATATGAATTTTTTTGTTAATTTCAATATTTGTCTATTATACTTACGACAACATTACAATTGCAATATACTCAACTTGCCTTAATCCACGAACGGAAAAACTTCCCCAAATACCCTTCCCGGGACTCCCGGCACCAAGGGCGCCGCCAAATACACCCGTACAAGCAAGAGTCACACAGAGTTACGTCCTCTTTCCGCAAATAAGTCCTAAATTTAAGGAGGGGTGGGTAGTTAATGTTGTCGTAAGTTTAATAGACAAATATTAAAATTAACAATTTTTTTCATATTGGTCTATAGATAACTTACGACAACATTACAATTGCGACTTTAACACAATGAGCTGGGGTGGTACAATGTAACCTGTTATGAGTGCCCGAATATGTAAAGGGGATTTGAACAACTCTGAACAACAAGTAACAAAGCACGATCAAACCTGCTCTAATTACAAGAAATTAAAGCAGACGAGAGCATGAACCCAAGCAACTTACACTCACCATAGCGTAATCTGGGATCCTGACTGGCGATACAGCCAGTAGGAGGAGCCTCTAAAACTTCTTAGATGGGCAGATGAACGTTACAAGGTGAATATGGCATCCTCATAAGTCCTTCAATTCGGTCAAGGACAATAAGTCCACCACCATCTAAAATCATAATCGGCAATTTCAAGCTAATCCATGGAACAGAAAATTTCTAGTATTACATAGATCATCTAAATAAGTATCGACCCCTTGATTCAATACTTACAATAACAGCTTCATAACTGAGCTGTAAATGTAACTATGAACACAAGATAACTGTGTGAAACATAGATAACTATAAACAATACAATATGTATAAACCAAACACATTTGGAACATAGTGGTATGAAGTGCTTACAAACCAAGATAAGTAAAATAAAAATTAAAACTGCAACTGATTTGTATGCCTAAAGTTACAGACTTGGACAAGGCCAAGTCAGCTAACTGGTAGAGCAGCACAACCCCATGACTGACTGGGTAGTAAGAACTGGACCCAGTGAAAAATAATTAAAGATAGAATCTAACAAATAATTTGTGAATTTTAAGAAAAATAAAGGCTCTGACTTGAGCAGCCTTATTGGAATTGAATTAGGTATATACCCAGACAAAACCAAACAGATAGTTACTGGAATATCTCTAGAAGGGGTTAACGAGATCCCTTTAGTAGCATGAGCCTGATGACACTTCAGTTCCTAGAATGGGCTCACTAAATCTGAGCCACAAGGCTAAAAGAAAGATAGTCTAAAGGGTAGTCTATCTAAGATTAACCGAAAGGTTCAAAGGAGGGCCGGAGAACAGAAGTCAAACAGGAGGCCAAAAAGAGCCACTTTAACTTCTAAGTATTCTAAACTAAGAAAGGGAGTGATATAAGCTCAAAGTGGGGGACAAGAAAAAAACAACTCCGACTATGGTGGAAGTGTAAACAAACACTGCGTTACACTTATTCTGACCAGCTAAACCTCTGTGACCTCAGAGTAACCCAGTGAAGGACCTCCTCTATTACAGAAACTGAAGTCTGAAGATGTAGTTTGAATCGACAAACGTGAGGTTCCATACTGATTTGGAATGAATCATAGTGGCAGAGGTAGACTGTAAATCCTGGTAACCCCGCTTAGGGGTTACCGCAGTGGTGAAGAAATCAAGATGGACAGAAGTGCTGAGAAAAAAGGGAGACCCTATTAAAATAATAATAACAGAATTTAATTATTTAGGGCAACACACCTAGTTAGTGAAAAAAAACTTCCATGTGGCCCATAAGAACCAACTTTTAGGTTTACTAAGGCCAAACTGAGAGATCGTTAAACATGCATTTAGGGCAGCTCTACGAAACTCCTAGACCACGGCAGAATGTCCCCTTGAATGTGGCTGTGTACGGGCATGCACCCCCCCTTTTGTTCTGACCAAGGCAGAATGTCACCTTGAATGTGGCTGTGCACATGCATGCACCCCCAAATTTGTGTTCAAGTAAAAGGCCAACCAAATTTTAACCTGGCATGAGTAAAGATGTGGCCTTCCAAAAGATCTAGCCGAAAAGAAACTGTGTTTTCATACGAATGTGGCATATAGAACCAATAAATAAATAGATGCCAGATGTATCTCAAACTGCCTGAGGGAAAGACTTCAAAAGTAGAAGTCCGGCTCTTATGGCATAATTAATGTACTGATTAGAAGCCGGGCTTAAAAATAGTATAGCCTACCATAATGTTAGGAACTTACTCATACTGATAGACCTACTCTCTAAACTGATAGAAAACAAGGAGAATGTATCCTGGTTCTAGCAATACTAAACAGGGGGGGGTATGAACAACAAATACGCCAACTATCATCAGTACCCCTAGGGCTAATGGAGAACGAACCCTGGCACTACAGCCCATTAACTGTATGACTGTATGGAGACGTGGGAGGGGTAAGGAATCTAGAATCTGGACAATGACCTTAGCTGCAAGAAAGGGAGTGTTATGTCCTGCAACCGCATCTAATAAGCTACTCAAGGAACGCAACCCCAGAGGTAAGAGATGAATGACGAAGAACTCCATCAGACAAGGCTTAGTCAGAGGAACCGCGAACAAACCCACGTAGGGTTGAGGATAGCAGCTTTGAAGCCGATTACTCCGAACTACTGAAACTGCCTGGAGATCTTAGGGGTACAGAAGGAGATCATAATCAGCCCTAGGGTAATCCCAAAAACCCGCAGGTGTATCAGTGAGGAAACACGCATAATTCACTCGTGCTAAGGCTCTGGTGAAAATAAGTTTCTTTCTTAGAAGAAAATTCCTATATTCACGACAAACCAAAAATGATTCTATTAATAATTTATTATGTACTCTCACCTTGATACTTAAGCAGCAAAACATAATGTGCTAAAACAGAGACGACAAAACGTCAACAGCGGCATTACGTCATTGTCGATATTTCACAAGAAACACAAACAATGAGATATAAGGTATATCATAATATCCACAATAAAAACAAGATGCCAGTTGTCTTTATGGCTGGTATGGGACACGAAAACCGGACTCCTCCCTTACAGGGCGAAAGCTCTACCAACTGAGCTAACCGGGACACCATTATAAAACAGAGGTGAGTGGCAGTGATATCAAGTAAGAGACTAACCACTCAGCCACGGGAGTCCCCCATATCAACTTACCAGCAAAAGGAAGACTCAGCCAGCAACTGCATGTGCAAATGTATAAAACAGCATCTGCCACTGTAAATAATTAATATAACCTACCTCAAAAAAGGTGGTGATATACATAGATATCATTAATTTTTCAAGTAAGAGGCCCACAGAGCAATGTAGCCGGGTATTTGATAGATACTAGTATACAATATTAGTAAAAGTATTCATATTAGCCGGGTAGAAAAGTCTAAGTAGCAGGGCGAATTACCCGCCTACCTCTTAATGACACCCCTCGATACAAATACTACCGGCGCTAAATAATATAATGCTCATATACCTGCAAGTCTGATGAGCATAACCCATAGACTCGCAATAATCATCTACTAAACCGTAACCAGGGCAGGAAACAGTTGCGGAGTTACTTGTCCTACATAAAAATATGAACAGCAACATGGATAAATATCAACATGGATAAATATAAAAGAATTATATCTGAATTCTATTAGTCCTGCCACAAACAGTACTCAACAAGGCGATAGGATAAGTTGAATTAGGTGTCCTGATAAAGGAAAACAATATACATAAAGAAATAAACTGATTTACTTCTTTAAGACTGTGGCTACAATTAACGCTGAAAGCTATGAACGCTATGGCGAAGGCCATGAATACTTACCATAATCATTAAACCATGACGGAGAAGCCGTAGTCACTAAAATCATCCTTGATAGGTCATTCTTGTGACGGAACTTGACAGCAGGTATCGACTTCTATCGAGGTTACCTGCAAAACTAGTTCTGTAGTTAAGTCCATAAGGACAGAAAAGAACAAAAGTAATTCACTAAGTAACTTTAGTTTAAGACAAGTATCAGACTCCTGTAGTGGTTATTAAGCAACCCACGAGAGGAAAATACTTTAAATTGAAATACTCTTAACGATTTTTAGTAAACGCAGAGATATTCAAAAGATACGAAAGCATTAAATAAGGTTCTAAAATCGAGAACATATGCAGACCATGCTTAAGAAGTGTTTACAAATGTTGCAACAACTTGGAAAAAGGGTAATTCTGTTCGACAAAAGAATGAGTACTATTTGAGGATGGAATACCTCCAGGCCTGCTATTAAATCAGAATCAGAGATAAGACTTCGATAATTTACCTTCTCTGATTGTAGATGGCCTGTATAGAGCGCCCTGTCCATAGGAAGGTATGACTTCCGTACGAATTAAAAGGCCTTTCCCAGTAGAGAGCACCATCTAGGAAAGTATGATTTCCTAAAGCGGTCTCAGTCCTATTGTTGGTAAGTATTTCTGACATAACACTGAAAAGGAAGAACAAGGAAAGTATCCCTGACACATTTTACTAGTATGTTAGAAGTATGTGTCAGAGTAGGATCTGAACCCACGTGTACGGTATGGACCAGAACACTCGTTTATGAAGGTTTATGAAGGTATAACCTTGAGCTGGCACCTTTAAGACCACTCGTTCTCCTGACAGGTAATCCATATGTTTATCTTTCTTTCTTAAATTGCTATCATATGATTTGATTTCCTGTTAGTTCATTGTCATGTTCACATGTTATGAATATTACAATAAAATATTCTATTCTACTTTCGGCCCTGGGCCGTGCTTGAAAAGCATAAAATTCAGCTGAGGAAGAATTACCTGAGCTGTCTCTAGACAGGTGACGGCTGCTCGTAGACCGCCCTCTGTGTGTTGACTCTCTGAAAGGTGACCTGGAGGAGTGAATAGAATCTGTTCTGAGGACCTTCAGATTACCCATGAGGCAGAGAGTTTGGAGTCGGCGTGACCCCCGCACTACCTGGTAGCTTGGAGCAGGAGTGGGTTTCGGTACGGGACTTTCTTTAGTGAGCGCGAGATAGTCGATAGTCATTAACTGAGCTAAGCGGGCTGTTGAGCTCCGAAGGACGAGTAGCCTTCATTTTGGTTGTCTCCACTGCTTTCACCTGGAGCAGGACCCGTCTATATATTACATGTTTGTGAGTTCCTGCCTGGATTGGGAGCCATACACCTCAGAAGGTCGATAGGACGAGCAGTTCATGTTGGTTGGCATTCCCCAACCCAGGAAGTATCTGGCAAACAACCTTTAACTAGGAAGGGCTAGATACTAATCACTTTGGAAGGGTAGCCACTGGGCGACAGAAGGCTACGCTTCTGTCGGCCAGGTCTAGCCAACCAGTGAATGCGAACACATACATTGCTGTTACTGAAATATAAGAGAATAACAGCAGAAGGTGGTTTAAATGCACCAACTGTAATTATATAACAAACAAAACAAAACCCAACAATATAAGAAGAAAAACTATTTACTGGCGTGTTGACACGAGTAGGAAAGGTAAAATATATATACTGCCGAAGCAAGTACTGCCTACGTTCCAGTGTCAAATTCAAACTCCTAATAGAAGTTAACAGCCATAATTCCGATAGAATTTACAAAGGTTGGTAAACCGGAAGTAGATCGCATGTGTTTTTGTTTACGAAATGCGGTCTGAAATAACGGCGTAAAGAACAAAAATAGGTGTAAGAAACACCAAATACGGTTATAAACTTGTAAGAAAATAACATATGGGAAGTAAAATTAAAGTAATAAAACAATTAAAACCATTTGTTACGTGGAAAAAGAACAAATATTTTGAGACCGTCGATTTACCGTCTTCTCTCGAAGGATGCCACGACGGAAAGAGGACGTAACTCTGTGTGACTCTTGCTTGTACGGGTGTATTTGGCGGCGCCCTTGGTGCCGGGAGTCCCGGGAAGGGTATTTGGGGAAGTTTTTCCGTTCGTGGATTAAGGCAAGTTGAGTATATTGCAATTGTAATGTTGTCGTAAGTTATCTATAGACCAATCAGACTATATAAATCATTATAATGTGTTTATATATATATACGCTTGTTTATAAATCCGTTGACGGGCATTTGTTGATTTACATAATATAGTTTATATTACTACCTTTTCATCCCTTATTTTTTTTAATAGTTTTATCTTTATATATTTACATTAATTTTTAATTAATACTTCATTTTTCATGAGTTTTTGCGCACAATATGACCTATTTATGTGTCGACGTGCCGTACAACACCATTCATTAATTCATTCTAGTTCTGCATTTCTTGTTGGTGTTCCAGTTTGATGATTTTTAGCTCTACTGGACAAGGGCCAGCAGAGCTTATGGGATGGTGTGTTGTCCGTCTTCCGTCGTCCGTTAACTTTTCTTCAAACGACTTCTCCTCAGAAACCGCTTGGCTAATTTTGACCAAACTTCACATGGATGATCCTTAGATGAATGCTTTGTAGATTTATTAAAATTAGGTCAGCGCTACATCCAAGATGGCTGCCATTACCATATATGGTCGAAACCTTAAAAAATCTTCTTCTCCAGAACAGCTGGACAGATTTCAACAGTTTTTCTTTTAAAATGATCGCCAACGCCTAGACTATCAAGTTTATTCAAATAAAGTCCCTGGGGTAAAAAATGGCCGTGCCCCGGGGGTCCAAAGTTTGTATATTGAGGTTTTGCATGTTTTTCATATAGACATATAGGAAAAAACTTCAAAAAATCTTCTCTGAAACCACAAGGCACAGAGCTCTCATGTATTACATGTAGCATCAGCTTATGGTCCTCTACTAAGTTTGTTCAAATGGTGACCCTGGGGTCAAATTTGTCCCCGCCCCGGGGGTCACAGTTTAACATAGAATTATATAGGATTTTTTTTTTAAAAATCTTCTTCTGGGAAACTACAAGAGCCAGATGTTTGATATTTTGCATTTACTATAAGCTTATGGTCCTTTACCATGTTTGTTCAAATGGTGACCCTAGGGTCACATTTGGCCCTGTCCATGTTTTATATAGACATGTTTAGGGAAAAACTTAAAAAATCTTCTTCTCTGAAACTGCAAGAGCCGGAGGTTTAATATTTTGCATTTGCTATAAGCTTGTGGTCCTCTACCAAGTTTGTTCAAATGGTGACCCAGGCGTCACATTTTGCCCCACCCTGGGGGTCACAGTTTTACATAGGCTTGTACAGGGAAAATCTGAAAAAAATCTTCTCTGAACCACATGGCACAGAGCTCTCATGTATTACATGTAGCATCAGCTTTTGGTCCTCTACTAAGATTGTTCAAATGGTGACCCTGGGGTCAAATTTGTCCCCTCCCGAGGGTCACAGTTTTACATAGACATGTTTAGGGAAAAACTTAAAAAATCTTCTTCTCTGAAACTGCAAGAGCCAGAGGTTTAATATTTTGCTGTTGCTATAAGCTTATGGTCCTTTACCAATTTTGTTCAAATGGTGACTGGAGCGTCCGTGGCCGAGTGGTTAACGTCTCTGACTTGAAATCACTTGCCCCTCACTGCTGTAGGTTCGATCCCTCAGGGGCCTAGGAATCTTTATGAGATGAAGCTATCCAGCTGGCTTGCGGAACGTCGGTGGTTCTACTCAGGTGCCCGCCCGTGCACGAAAATTGCCCGGAGGGGCACCTGGGTCTTCCTCCACCAATGGAAGCTGGAAAGTCGCCATATGACCTTAGCTGTTGGTGCGACTATAAAATCCAATTCAATTCAAATGGTGACCCTGGGGTCACATCTGCCCCACCCCGGGGTCACAGTTTTACATCAATGCTTATTTTAAATTTTTTAATTCTTTATTTTTTATTTTTTTATTTATTTTTTTTTTTATTTTTTATTATATATATAATTTTTTTTTTTTTTTTTTTTTGATTTTGATTTTTTTATTTTTATTTATTTTTAGTATTTTTTTTTCTTTTTTTTTTTTTTTTAATTTTTTTTGTATTTTTTTTTTATTTCAAATGGTGACCCTGGGGTCACATCTGGCCCGCCCCGGGTCACAGTTTAACATCAATGCTTGTTTTAATTTTTATTTTATTTTTTATGTATTTTTTTTTTATGTATTTTTTTTTTTTTTTATTTTTTTTTTTTTTTTATTATTATTATTATTTTTATTTTTTTATTATCTCTACTGGCCAACTTGGAAAACCAGCCAGATCGGACCAGTAATGGCGGAGTTATGGCTCTTGATATAGTTAAAAATGCTATATTTTGCCTCTTTAAGACGATAGTCACTCACTTCATTGATGTCATCAGAGCCATATTAGCGTCCACACGCCCTCTTGGGCCTCTTGTTGTTGGAGTTATGGCCGTTTGAAATTTTCGCTTTTAATTTGTTGTCGCCATTACGGCTCTTGAACTGCTTATTGGAATTTGACAGAAGTTGGCAGGAAGCCTAGTTGTGCATATCGTGTTTGTGTTCTGTGTTCTGTCGTCCTTAACTTTTTCCTTATGAACACTTTAACCCCTTCATTTTTCATGCGATCTTAACCAAACTTGACCAAGGTCTTTATATCAATGAGAGCTTGGAGAAATTCGAAAACTGACTAGTTTGGTTTAGTAACACAGAGTTATTGCCCTTGAATTAATGAAAAATGCTATATTTTGCCTTGTGAACACTCTAGCCCCTTCATTTTTCATGCGATCTTAACCAAACTTGGCCAAAGTCTTTATATCAACTGGCCAGATCGTATAAGTAATACCAGACTTTTGGCCCTTGTTTTGCTAAAAAATGCAATTTTCTACCTTGTGAACACTCTAGCACCTTCATTTATTATTTGATCTTTACCAAACATACACAGAATGTTAATATGAATGAAAGCTCGGAAAAGTTTGAAAGAAAGCCAAATCAGACTAGTAACAGCAGAGTTATGGCCCTTGTTATTCTGAAAACAAGTCATATTCTGCCTTGTGAACACACCAGCATCTTCATTTATTATTTGATCTTTACCAAACTTGCACATATTGTTAATAGCAATGAAATCTTGGATGAGTTCAAAAACGAGCCAGATTGGACCCTTTACACTGGAGTTATGGCCCTTGATTTTCTGAAATATTTTATAATTTGGCATCGTTAACACGATAGGGCCTTCATTTCTAGCTCTACTGACCATTTCCATTAATTTTTGTCTTGTTTACGCGATAGGGACTTCATTATTAATTGAATCTTTACAGATCTTTACCAGTGTCTTTATATTTATGAAAGCTCGAATGAGGTCGAAAACCAGCCAGATCGAATTTGTTACACCAGAGTTATGGCCCTTGTTTTGCTGAAAAATACCATTTTAAGCCTTGTTTACATTCTAGCACCTTCATTTTGTATTTGGTCTTTTATATACGAACTTTGAGTGTATTTCTATCAATGAAAGCTCAGATGAGTTCAAAAACCAGCCAGATCGGACCTGTAACACCGGAGTTATTGCCCTTGATTTTCTGAAATATGCTATAATTTGGCCTTGTTAACACGATTTTTTATCCGATCTTTTTCAATCTTTTCTAGATAGTTGATATCAATGAAAGCTAAGTTTCATTGTAATACATCATTCCTAACAAAAGTTATTGAGCAGAAAACATTTTTATGCCCCCAAAAACCTTTTCGGGGGCATATAGTAATTGCACTGTCCATCTGTCTGTCTGTCTGTTTGTCTGTCCGTCATTCTGCAGTTCGTGTCCGGACTGTATCTTCAAAACCCCTGCATGGATTTTTGATTAACTTGGCACAATTGATCACCTTAACAAGACGATGTGTCGCGCGCAAATCCCAGGTCCGTACCTCAAAGGTCAAGGTCACACTTTAAGTTCATAGGTCAAAAACAGGTACGCAATTTCGTGTCCGGACCGTAACGTCACAACCCCTGCATGGATTTTTAAATAACTTGGCACAAGTGATCACCATAACAAGACGATGTGTCGCGCGCAAAATTCAGGTCCGTACCTCAAAGGTCAAGGTCACACTTGCAGTTCATAGGTCAAAAACAGGTACGCATTTTCGTGTCCGGACCGTAACGTCACAACCCCTGCAGGGATTTTTAAATTACTTGGCACAAGTGATCACCATAACAAGATGATGTGTCACACACAAAACCCAGGTCCGTACCTCAAAGGTCAAGGTCACACTTGCAGTTCATAGGTCAAAAACAGGTACGCAATTTCGTGTCCGTACCGTAACGTCACAACCCCTGCAGGGATTTTTAAATAACTTGGTACAAGTGATCACCATAACAAAACGATGTGTCGCATGCAAAACCCAGGTCTTCAAGGTCAAAGTCACGCTTCTAATTGTGTCCAGTCAATAACTCTGGCATTCATGGACGGATTTTCAAATAACTTGCTCACCACAACAAGACGATGTGTCGCGCACAAAATCCAGGTATGTGGCCCCAAGGTCAAGGTCACACTTAGAGGTCAAAGTTCAAATTGTGTCCGCTCAAGAACTTTTGCATGCCTGGACGGATTTTCAAATAACTTGGCACAAGTGCTTACCACAACCAAAAGACGTATCATGCACAAAATCCAGATCCATGGCTCCAAGGTCAAGGTCATACATAGAGGTCAAAGGACACTTCGGGGGCATTTATCACTTTCAGTGATATTTCTTGTTCTATTTTTAGTAACAGTGATGACCTAAAACCCAGTTTCAGCCCAATTTCAATCCCAACCTTCCTTTCCACAGAACCTACCCAGCAAGTTTCGTCACAATACCTCACTCCAAACAAAAGTTATTGAACAGAAACCTTTTTCTATTTTTAGTAACAGCGACCTTGACCTTGACCCCAACTGCAATCCCGACCTTCCTTTCCATATAAGCTACCTACCCTGCAAGTTTCTAACAAAAGTTATTTATCGGAAACCATAAGTTTGACCCAAGTTCCCAATATTGCATATTGCATATTTAAAAAAATCAAGGGCCATTACTCTGGTGTTACTTGTCCAATCTGGCTCGTTTACGAACTCTTCAAGGTCGCTGTTACTAAAAATAGAAAACAGGTTTCGTTTCATTAAATTTTGATTATTACAAATAAATTTTGTTAACCAATAGTCGGCTTTCAACGAAATTTGGTTGCGGCTGTCATTGTCATGTTCCGGTTGAATGATATTTGGTGGAGTTAAACAGTTTGTACAGACTAGTTCTCCTGAACCTCAGGCCGGATTTCAATGAACTTGGCAGGGATGATCAGTATGAAGACTTGTTGATTTTTGGCCCCTAAGGAGTTAATATGGCCCTTTATACACAAACTTTATCCAGACTAGTTTTCCTGAACCTCTGCCTGGATATCAGTGAAACTTGGCAGGAATTATCAGTACCAAGCCTAGTTGCTGTATTTCCCATATTGTTGTCATGTTACGCATCACAGGCTCCATACAGCCAGTAGAGCAATACAGGCCCTCTTGGGCCTCTTGTTGATGGAGTTATGGCCCATTGAAATTTTAACTTTAAATTTGTTATCGCTGCTAACCTCTCCTGAACTGCTTGTTGGATTTCGACAAAACTTGGTAGGAAGCATCGGTATGATGCCTAGTTATGCAGTTCCAGTTCGATGATTTTTGACGGGAGTTATGGCCCTTTGACATTTTAAGTTTAAATTTGTTGTCGCTGCAGCTCCTTCTAAACGGCTTGTAGGATTTTGATGAAACTTGCTATGAAGCATCGGTATAATGTCTAGTTGTGCATATCCTTTGTGCGTTTTTTTATCCAAAAATATTCCCTATATTCTACTTCCAAACATCTTAACAAGGTTGTGCCTTATCCACTATCAAACTTATTTTAACTAGGTTGTGCAGCGGAGGGAGATATTTGTTTTTCTCAAAAAAAATTCTAGTTGACTAATGAGTTTGTTGACTTTCTGATATTGCCGATTCTACACAAAAATATAATTCTACGAGTAAAATGATTTAATAGACTGTTAATTGATTGTCTCCAGTTGGGTCTGTAAATGACCTAACTTAAAATTTCATTCAGTGAATATGAATTTTGTTTTAGCAGTCCAAGTTTGATGATGTGTAATATGCTTGTTTTGTTCCCATTTTACTTCAGTGCCAAGGTGCTGTAGGTCTATTTTGGAAGTGAAAAGTGTTGTTTTACATAGTGTTTTTATAGGGGAAGTCTTTTACTATGAAACTACAAAACATTACCCCACCCAACCCCTTCTGCAAGAAGCAAAAACGGGTTGGCTGGGGTATGAAATGAAACCTTTTTGGCTTAAAAAGTTTGCATATTGTACATTTAAAACATTTAATAGGTAATTTTAAACAGGTTATCGATTTTTTTAAACATGTTTTATTGTCAAAATATCTGTTATAAAATCCTGCTAAAATAAGCTTTCCCATCGCTTAATGGAATTAAGCTGGGACTACGTAATGCCAAAAGGTCTAATATTAAATGTAGCATTTAGACCCAGTTGCGTTCAAGTACCCAAAAAATGCATTCCGTTTGCGCTTCGTTTGCATTCCGTTTGCATTTCATTTTTAAATGCATTTAAAAAAATGCAAATCATTTGTTTTCTTGGATGCATTCAGGATTTATAAACACAACTATGCCTTCATTTAAACGCATGGAACGAACTTAACATAATGTTTACGTTTAAATGCACAAACGGAGAAAATGCATTTGTGTTCGTTCATTCAGCGTTTACCAATCGCAGCATCTATCAGGATTAAATTACGTATGATATCTAGCCATGCAATTTTTATCAGAGTCGGTGACATGTTTACGTGATCATATTCAAGAATGGGTCTTTTTATTGACATTAATTGGTGGTACACATGATGATTATTCTGTTTTCTTCCGGGGTTTATGTTAGTTTCATCAGGCATGTAACATACATAACACTATATAATGGCTGTTTTCAGATCACGTTTTCAGATTAACTTGTTAACTTTTCTTCAAACAACTTCTCCTCAGAAAACGCTTGGCTATTTTTGGCTAATTTTGACCAAACTTCCCATTTTTTTTCAAATGAAGTCCCTTGGGTCAAAAATGGCCGTGCCCCAGCGTCCAAAAGTTTGTATATTGAGATTTTGCATGTTTTTCATATAGACATATAGGAAACTAGAAATTGTTATTGTCCATGGGACAAAAACGTATGGCTCCCCAACTCGCCCGAACAGACATAATTGACGACTCTAGGTCCAACTGTCTATTGATCTGAGATCGTTTTGATATTCAATATCCCTGTGACTGTACCTGTATCAGTAAGGCCACATAAAAAAATATATGTGGTTCAGGTAACCCGACCGACCCTATTTTTTTAAGGGCCCGACACTAAAACTTTTTATGCAAAAATTAAAAAAATATATATATTGAAAAAAATTAAAAAATCTAAAAAAAAAAAAACTTAAAAAAATAAAATAATTTTTTTTTTAAAAAAAATCAAAAAAATTCAAAAAATCAAAATTAATTAAAAAAAAAAAAATCAAAAAAATCAATAAATTTAAAAAAAAAATCAATAGGGGTCATCTACTGGTCATGACCATCCATCCTTCCAAGTTTGAGGACCAAAATCAATAGGGGTCATCTACTGGTCATGACCAACCATCCTTCCAAGTTTGAGGACCCTAGGTCCAACCATTCTCTAGTTATTGATCGGACATCATTTTGATAGTCAATGTCACCGCAACCTTGACCTTTGACCTATTGACCCCAAAATCAATAGGGGTCATCTACTGGTCATGACCAACCATCCTTCCAAGTTTGAGGACCCTAGGTCCAACCATTCTCTAGTTATTGATCGGACATCGTTTTGATAGTCAATGTCACCGCAACCTTGACCTTTGACCTAGTGACCCCAAAATCAATAAGGGTCATCTACTGGTCATGACCAACCATCCTTCCAAGTTTGAGGACCCTAGGTCCCACCATTCTCTAGTTATTGATCGGACATCGTTTTGATAGTCAATGTCACTGCAACCTTGACCTTTGACCCCAAAATATCAATGGGGGTCATCTACTTGTCATGACCAACCATCCTTCCAAGTTTGAGGACCCTAGGTCCAACCATTCTCTAGTTATTGATCGGACATTGTTTGTGACACAGACAGACAGACAGACAGACAGAAAGCACAAAATCAATATGGCTCCCAGTGTGGTAGGAGCCTTAAAAACTTTAAAAAATCTTCTTCTCTGAAACCACAAGGCACAGAGCTCTCATGAATTACATGTAGCATCAGCTTATGGTCCTCTACTAAGTTTTTTCAAATGGTGACCCTGGGGTCAAATTTGTCCCCGCTCCGGGGTTCACAGTTTTACACAGACTTATATAGGGAAAAAAATTAAAAAATCTTCTTCTCTGAAACTACAAGAGCCAAAGTTTTGATATTTTGCATTTACTAGAAGCTTATGGTCCTCTACCAATTTTGTTCAAATGGTGACCTGAATAGGGAAAAACTTAAAAAATCTTCTCTGAAACTGCAAGAGCCAGAGGTTTAATATTTTACATTTGCTATAAGCTTATGGTCCTCTATCAAGTTTGTTCAAATGTTGACCCTGGTGTCAAATTTGGCCGCGCCCTTGGGGTCACAGTTTTACATAGACTTATATATATAGGGGGAAAAAAATCTTCTCTTAAACTGCAAGAGCCAGAGTTTTAATATTTTGCATTTACTATAAGCTTATGGTCCTCTACCAAGTTTGTTCAAATGGTGACTCTCAGGGGTCGAATTTGACACCGCCCCGTGGGTCACAGTTTTACATAATAGACTTATATAGGAAACACATTAAAGTCTATTGGTCTATAGATAGCTTACGACAACATTACAATTGCAAGATACTCAACTTGCCTTAATCCACGAACGGAAAAACTTCCCCAAATACCCTTCCCGGGACTCCCGGCACCAAGGGCGCCGCCAAATACACCCGTACAAGCAAGAGTCACACAGAGTTACTTCCTCTTTCCGTCGTGGCGTCATCGGTAAAGAACGCGATAAATCGACGGTCTCAAAATATTTGTCTTTTTCCATCGTAACAAATGGTTTTAATTGTTTTATTACTTTAATTTTACTTCCCATATGTTATTTTCTTACGAGTTTATGATCGTAATTGGTGTTTTTTACACCGGCTTTTGTTCTTTACGCAGTTAATTCAGACCGCAATTCGTAAACAACCATATGCTTTCTACTTCCGGTTTACCAACATTTGTAAATTCTGTCGAAAAATAGCTTTTAACTTCTATTAGAAGTTTTGAATTTGACACCGGAACGTAGACACCCCTCCTACTCGTGTCAACACTCCAGTAAATAGTTTTCTTATATTATTGGGTTCGTGTTGTTTGTTATATAATCACAGTTGGTGCTTTTAGAACACCTTCTGCTGTTATTTTCTATATTTCAGTAACAGCAATGGGGAGTGGGACCTTAGTCTAATTGGGAGTCGGGCCCTAGCCCACTACGGCCCGTCCGGACTCCCAGGGATTGGAAACATCACCCGTACGAAGTCCTGACCTTCTATCGGTGATGTCCCCCAACCCAGCCATATGCAGTCCCATTCCCCACCCACTCCTGTGAAGGAAACATCAATGGGGAGTCGGGCCCTAGCCCACTACGGCCCGTCCGGACTCCCAGGGATTGGAAACATCACCCGTACGAAGTCCTGACCTTCTATCGGTGATGTCCCCCAACCCAGCCATATGCAGTCCCATACCCCACCCACTCCTGTCCGGGGGACCATGGTGACTCAGATAACTCTCTACCTCGTGGGTACACTGTTGGAGTGGTCGCATTCGCTTGGAGACAACCAAATAGCCCGCTTAGCTCAGTCAATGAACGACGTCGACTATCTTGCGCTCACTAAAGAAAGTCCCGTACCCCACCCACTCCTGCTCAAGCTACCAGGTAGTGCGGGGGTCACGCCGACTACAAACTCTCTGCCTCATGGGTAATCTGAAGGTCCTCAGAACAGATTCCATTCACTCCTCCAGGTCACCTTTCAGAGAGTCAACACACAGAGGGCGGTCTAGGAGCAACCGTCACCTGTCTAGAGACAGCTCAGGTAATACTTCCTCAGCTGAAATTTATGCTTTTAAGCACGGCCTAGGGCCGAAAGGGTATTCTTACGGTATTCTTAAAACTGTATTCAATACCGTTGTTATGGTTAGGGCCACCTAACGAAGGATATAGTCTCTTCTGAAGGTCTCTGCTAGTATAAAATCCAGACTAGTTGTCTGGAGGGAAGCTAAATAAGACTTCTTTCTATGGTATGGGAAGAGGACTTAGGTTTATGTGTTGGTACTCACATGTAAGGGAAGTTTCTGTCATGGGTCACAATTATCTGTTATTATAATTTCTTACGTGTTGTATAATCACAGATTAAATAGAATAGAATAGAATATTTTATTGTAATATTCATAACAATGTGAACATGACATTGAACTAACAGGTAATCAAATCATATGATAGCAATTAAGAAATAAAGATAAACATATGGATTACCTGTCAGGAGGGCCGAATGGTCTAATGCGCCAGACTCAAGGTTATACCTTCATAAACGAGTGTTCTGGTCCACGACCTTACACGTGGTTTCAGATCCCACTTCTGACACATACTTTTAACATACTAGTAAAATGTGTCAGAGACACTTTCCTTGTTCTTCCTTTTCAGTGTGGTGTCAGAAACACTTACCATCAATAGGACTGAGACCTCTTTAGGAAATCATACTTTCCTAGACGGTGCTCCCTACTGGGAAAGGCCTTTTTAATTCATAGGGAAGTCATATCTTCCTACTGACAGGGCGCTCTATACAGGCCATCTACATCAGAGAAGGTAACCTCGATAGAAGTCGATACCTGCTGTCGAGTTCCGTCACAAGAATATCAAGGATGATGTAAGTGACTACGGCTTCTCCGTCATACTCTAATGATTAGGGTAAGAATTCATGGCCTTCGCCATAACGTGCATAGGTTTCAGCGTTAATTGTAGCCACAGTCTTAAGAAGTAAATCAGTTTATTTCTTTCTGTATATGGTTTTCCTTATCAGGACACCTAATTCAACTTGTCCTATCGCCTTGTTGAGTACTGTTTGTGGCAGGACTAAGATGATTATTGCCAGTCTATGGATTATGCTCATCAGACTTGCAGGTATATGAGCATTTATTTTATTTAGCGTCGGTAGTATTTATATCAAGGGGTGTCATTAAGAGGTAGGCGGTTAATTCGCCCTGCTACTTAAACCTTTCTACCAGGCTAATATGAATACTTTTACTAATATTGTATACTAGTATCTATCTAATACCCGGCTACTTTGCTCTGTGTGCCTCTAATTTGAAAAGTTAATGATATCTATGTACATGTATATCACCACCTTTTTTGAGGTAAGTTATATAAATTAATTACAGTGGCAGATGCTGTTTTATTCATTTGCACATGCAGTTGCTGGCTGAGTCTTCCTTTTGCTGGTAAGTTGATATGGGGGACTTCCGTGGCTGAGTGGTTAGTCTCTTACTTGATATCACTGCCACTCACCTCTGTTTTATGATGGTGTCCCGGTTAGCTCAGTTGATAGAGCTTTCGCCCTGTAAGGGAGGAGTCCGGTTTTACGTGTCCCATACCAGCCACAAAGACAACTGGCATCTTGTTGTTTTGTTTTTTTTTTTTTGTTTTTTTTGTGTTTTTTTTGTGGATATTATACCTTATTTCATTGTTCTTTCACTTGATACTATCGAGCAAACATAATGCCGCTTAAAACAGAGACGTTTTGTCGTCTCTGTTTTAGCGCATTATGTTTTGCTGCTTAAGTATCAAGGTTAGAGTACATAATAAGTTATTAATAGAATCATTTTTGGTTTGTCGTGAATATAAGGATTTTCTTATTAGAAAAACTTATTTTCACCAGAGCCTTAGCACGAGTGTATTATGCGTGTTTTCTCACTGATACACCTGTGGGGTTTTTGGGATTACCCTAGGGTTGATTAAGGTCTCCTTCTGTACCGCTTAAATCTCCACGGGGTACCTCCAGAGCCTGAGCTGCAAAGCGAAGGCGACGGTACTAATGAGCGGGCAGCCAAGCACGGGCTGCTCTCCGCCCCCGGTTTACACCTGTTAGGCAGTTTCAGTAAGTTCGGAGTAATCGGCTTCAAAGCCGCTATCCTCAACCCTAAGTGGGTTTGTTCGCGGTTCCTCTGACTAAGCCTTGTCTGATGGAGTTCTTCGTCATTCATCTCTTACCTCTGGGGTTGCGTTCCTTGTGTAGCTTATTAGATGCGGTTGCAGGACATAACACTCCTTTTCTTGCAGCTAAGATCATTGTCCAGTTTCTAGATTCCTTACCCCTCCCACTTCTCCATACAGTCATACAGTTAATGGGCTGTAGTGCCAGGGTTCGTTCTCCATTAGCCCTAGGGGTACTGATGATAGTTGGCGTATTTGTTTTTCATACCCCCTCCTGTTTAATATTGC
>JAWPHD010013873.1:0-65194 GCA_037043455.1 Cyrtodaria siliqua | reverse complement strand
ATACTTGTACATTAAAGTTACATATACATGTATAACGGATGCGATGCCCATCAAATTCAGGTTCACTATTGGTCAGCCTGCAGCTTACTGAACATAGCTGAACTCTGCCGACATGGTTCATTAATAAGAGCCTCGTTACTGGTCTCATATTTTATCGAATGATAGCACGGCTTATTGGCTACAAACGTGTATTTGCATTTCAATACTGATCAAATATGTAAATAGTTCAGCCAGATCAATGCCCGTGACATTCTCTAGATTGGTTTAGAGTTTTAGCAATAGTTTTCAGATCCAATTTACAATTAATTATCCTTTATGTGTTTTTAACTGAGGTTGACCTGGGTATAAGGCATCTATAACCAGTTGTTACCCATCTATAAAATAAGAATGAGAAAACACTCCTGATAAACTTGTGGTAATAAATATAAAATAAATTGTGCCACAGGCTTGCAATATAAAAGTTTCTTGATATATCACTGCAATACTTTGAATGGTATTTTTCCAATCAAGCAATCCATAGAAAATAATTTGTTTGATGTTTCCTAAATCCCAACCTAAGATTTCAGAAGTTGGTATTTAGTTGGATTCCATTTCTTTTAAGAATAAAAACCTCGTGAAATTAAAGAAGAAATAGCCTAAAGATAGCGAGGAAAAAAAGTACAATTATGGTACTGAATTGCTATAAGAAAGGTTTTGGATAGGGTACTTTTTCGTAGGAAATAAAACAGCCCCATCAGATGATCAATCCATATTGCTACAGACTATAATTTAAAACTGCTTTAAATGTAACTGTTAGCATATACAAGACAAAATAATTACCTTGACAAACATTACACAACTACGGTACCATTATTGAATATTTACTAAATAGAAACAACGGAATATAATAGCGTTGCAATAAAAAAAAAGGTATTACTTCTAGCCCACACTAAAATTACGGTTGTGGGTAAGATGGACTCGCTCCCAACTGAGCTACAGTTATGTGATGCAAGATGTCACATGCCGTAGACGAAAACTAACGCGCAACAGAAATGTAAAGGAAGCGGTTGCAGCAATGTTTACAAACAATAAATAAAATATTTTTTTTAAATGAACAAATTTATTACTACATACTTATTTGGGTCTATGCTCATGTTTCCATTGCACTGAATAAAAATCCGACAGTTATTTTCCTATGCTAATTATATGCGTTACTTACAAACCAGGGTTGTCATTAAGTTCAGAGACGAGGTTCAAGCCTCCCTGATGCCAGTGAGTTTCGTCGGTGTTCTTAGGCAAGACATGTTACCTTAGCCTCGTCCGTCAGATGGAGACGTAAACTGGACAGTCCTGTATTACCTTAGAGCACATTAAATAACCATAGGAATCTGTTAGTAAAAATGGGGCAAGTTACCGGATTCATGTGTATCGTTCCCCTCTCTCTGGGGTTGCTCTACATCCTAGTAGGGTAACTCGCCCTTAAGTCGGACTTGCCCCTGACTCGGACAGTTATTGATGGTTGAATATCTTTCTCAGCTGGAAACGGTCAATAACTGTTACTATGAAAGGGAGGCAATCCAATGATTTCTTTCATTCAGAACAACAATAATTACCCCCAATCTATTGATTTCTCCAGTTACCTTTATAGTCCGACTCGAGGGCAATTACAAGTTCGAATTTAGGGCATGTCTAAATATATCTGCCTGAAGACGAACATTGAAGTCAGGAGCCAATACCCGAACATTTTACGCAAGCAGACATCTAAAATATGTAATTTATGTAAGGAAATTTATATACGTAAATGAAGAAAAATAAGGACAATTTCTTTATTGAGCTTATGGCAACACTGAAGCAATTTTATGACCCACTACTGCAGTTGCAAAAAATGTTCGACTCGAGGGCGAATTTTGGTGAGTGCGAAAAGAATGACGTAATCCCAGCAAAAACGCTGGTACCGCTAAACAGTTGACATCGAATGATACATTAAACACTAAGGAAGCAACCAGATGGTTTCAGCAAGCAGGATCATGAACATAAATAGACAGAGGTGCCGAGAACCAATAACCTGTCCGACTCAGGGGCAAGTTACCCTAACCTATAATGTGTTGATGGGCCATTAAAGAACATTCAGTTCAAATTCAAAACTAATGCAAAAAATATAATATGAATTGTATTTTTTTTCAGTGCTAGTTACAGTCCAAGATTCTTTGGGAAGAAGTACGTAAATCCAAACATGTCACGATACCGTATCCGTACAACGGGTGGGCAGACTGTGTACCAGGACGATGTGGATGGTGATAACCCATATATGGAGTACAGTGATGAAGAGGAGGTAATTACTCGGGATTCTGACTCGGACATCTCATATGAAACAGGTATTATAAGATTATAATCGTGTACCGTATGTTGAAATGGATAATTATATTGGAATTTTCATGAAGCCAGGATACAATAGATGAAACATGCTCTTAACTTTTTGATTATGTTTCTGATATAACTTAAATATACTGAGAGAAAAAAGTTAGCAAGTTTTTCAGATGAAATAATACTGTATACAAGATATACTGACATTTTGGGACTTTAAGAAATGACACTTGCCAGAAAAAGCAAATGACGAGAAGAATTTTTGACTGATTTTAAACATGAATGTAGTATTCTAAGATAGATGTCAGATCAACTTTCTAAACAACCATACTTGTGTCAGAAATTTTAGAGCTTATATTAATTTGTAATCAGCATATTTTTGTCACATATTTTAGTTTTTGGCTGTTTTTATAGCCGTAATTTCCAAATTTCCCCACAATTTGGATACAAAATTCCTGATTGAAATGTGTTTTTATCGAAAGTATTAACAGGTTTTATTAAATTATGCCAGTAATGACATTACTGTAAACAACATTAAAGGTACAATTACAAAATGAACGTTTTACTATATTTTCCCACAAATTTATGGAAAATCGCTCTAAAATTCCCAATTGTGACAGTATTTGGTTATTTCCCAAAGTATAGAAGAAAAAAAAACTCATGTACAAGGCGCTTCCATGGTATGTCAAATTAAATGTATTGGTCAGCATGGGTGGACATGTGGAATTGCGAATATTGATAGCTTATTGGAATTTATTTTCAGTTTTGGAAGAAGGGATTGAATTGCGATCTGGTAAAAGTCTACAAAACATGAGACAATTTTTTCATGAACATGACTCTAGAGTACCACAATCCAGCAATATAAATGGTGCCAGTAGGTCGACTTCTACCACATCAAAAGTGGATTCCATGTCGCGGTCCAGAAGAGATATGTACGACGATAATACTAATGCACAAACCAAGTCGAATAGAAAGGGCAAGAAGTCACTACAAAACCAGAAACAGTATTCCCAGTCTGAAAATAAGCATTACTCGACATCAAACACAGACTCGTATTCACGGACAGGTTCAAATGTGGATTATAGCGATATGAGAGCAAGGCGAAGTTTAAATACAAATTTTAGTAAAAATCGAGGTTCAAGTATGAATCGAGAAACAAGTGTGCAATTTAAATCAAATGTGGACAAATATTCGGCAAGGTTGGGCTATGACGAGACAGACTCTAGACCAGCGTCATCTGGGTATTCTTTACGGACAGTGCGTAAAACACTGACGCAGGAGTTTGAGGATGAAAATGATGGGGTTGAGGAGAAAGGTTCTGTTGAAATGTCAGAGAAATTATCAAGGTCTCAACTACAACAGAAAAGTCAACATCCAAATATAGTCCACCTCTATGGTAAGTTTATAAATTTCTTTATACTTGAAAAAAAAAAAGCACGAAAAAAATGCTATTGATAATTCATTTCATCATCAGCTTGAGATCTTGCATTTAACGTAACAAATGAATGTATCAAAATGAAATAATAATGCAAATGAAGGAAAGTGTTTACCCCACCCCCACCCAATTTTGACTGTGATATAATTGTCCATGCAAGACACAGCTTCACAGTTGGCTGGCTTATATAATACACTAATAAACACAAATTGTTTGTACTACAGCTAGGCCTGGTTCAGTGTACCTCTGGCTCATAACTAGGTAGAATGGCTTTATATTATATGGAACTAACACCAAAGTTGTTTATTGTAGGTCTAGATTCTGATGATGAGTTTTCCGACAGTAATTCATCGTCCACACACAGATCGCGATATAGAAGCAACAATGGCAGTGGATACAGTGACGATACAACAGAAACAACGACCACAGTGATCACCATCATTACAGGTCAGTTTGCCTCCACTGATCACCATCATTACAGGTCAGTTTGCCTCCACAGTGATCACCATCATAACAGGTCAGTTAGCCCCCACTGATCACCAGCATTACTGAATTAACCTCCACTGATCACCATCATTACAGGTCAGTTAGCCTCCACACTGATCACCTTCATTACAGGTCAGTTAGCCTCCACACTGATCACCATCATTACAGGTCAGTTAGCCTCCACAAGAATCGCCATCATTACAGGTCAGTTAGCCCCCACAGTGATCAACATCATTACAGGTCAGTCTCCACACTGATCACCACCATTACAGGTCAGTAAGCCTCCACAGGGGGATCGCCATCATTACAGGTCAGTTAGCGTCCAGAGTGATATTGCCATCATTACAGGTCAGTTAGCCTCCACAGTGATCGCCATCATTACAGGTCAGTTAGCCTCCACAGTGATCGCCATCATTACAGGTCAGTTTAAAGCTGCCACAGTGATCGCCATCATTACAGGTCAGTTATCCCCCACAGTGATCGCCATCATTACAGGTCAGTTAGCCTCCACAGTGATCACCATCATTACAGGTCAGTTAGCCTCCACAGTGATCCCCATCATTACAGGTCAGTTAGCCCCCACCGTGATCACCATCGTTACAGGTCAGTTAGCCTCCACAGTGATCGCCATCATTACAGGTCAGTTAGCCCCCACAGTGATCACCATCATTACCGGTCAGTCTCCACAGTGATCACCATCATTACAAGTCAGTTAGCCTCCACAGTGATCACCATCATTACAGGTCAGTTAGCCTCCACAATGATCACCATCATTACAGGTCAGTTAGCCTCCACAGTGATCACCATCATTAAAGGTCAGTCAGCCTCCACAGTGATCGCCATCATTACAGGTCAGTTTGCCTCCACAGTGATCACCATCATAACATGTCAGCTAGCCTCCACTGATCACCATCATTACAGAATTAGCCTCCACTGATCACCATCATTACAGGTCAGTTAGCCTCCACAGTGATCACCATCATTACAGGTCATTTAGCCTCCACAGTGATATCCATCATTACAGGTCAGTTAGCCTTCACACTGATCACCATCATTACAGGTCAGTTAGCCTCCACAAGAATTGCCATCATTACAGGTCAGTTAGCCCTACAGTGATCACCATCATTACAGGTCAGTCTCCACAGTGGTAACCATCATTACAGGTCAGTTAGCCTCCACAGTGATCGCCATAATTAAAGGTCAGTTAGCGTCCAGAGTGATTGCCATCATTACAGGTCAGTTAGCCTCCCCAGTGATCGCCATCATTACAGGTCAGTTAGCCTCCACAGTGATCGCCATCATTACAGGTCAGTTAGCCGCCACAGTGATCGTCATCATTACAGGTCAGTTAGCCTCCACAGTGATCGCCATCATTACAGGTCAGTTAGCCTCCACAGTGATCGCCATCATTACAGGTCAGTTAGCCTCCACAGTGATCACCATCATTACAGGTCAGTTAGCCTCCACAGTGATCGCCATCATTACAGGTCAGTTAGCCCCCACCGTGATCACCATCATTACAGGTCAGTTAGCCTCCACAGTGATCGCCATTATTACAGGTCAGTTAGCCTCCACAGTGATCACCATCATTACAGGTCAGTTAGCCTCCACAGTGATCACCATCATTACAGGTCAATTAGCCTCCAGTGATCACCATCATTACAGGTCAGTTAGCCTCCACAGCTGTTTTCATTGATTGACTGTTTTCATTGCTCACAAAGTATAAACATGGAGTCGAAATTTCGAAAATGTTCATCAGTGATCCAGTAAAACTTATTAATACGCTAAATTATACGATAATTGCGTAGTAATTAACCACCCGTCGCTTTCGCCGCGAGCAATTACTGATAAGTGTCATAAAACTGAGCTGTGTTTTTCGTTATTGTTTAATCCCTCCCACTTGACAGTTTATCAAAATTTGATTGGCCGAGGAATGCTCGGGGTGCCAATTTCAATTGAAGACGCGCAGTCTTTAGAATTCGTATACCGTGTGAAATATACCCCCGTAACGAGCCCCTCTATGCAGGAAGTAAGTCACGCTCCACATAAGTGTGAAATACACATCAGTGTGTAAATCAGTTATTGAGATGGTGTTGTCGCTTTGTATGTCGGTCGGTGTGTCATAGGTAATATTCTGTTCAATAATTAAAAATCATGACGCAACACTTGACCTAGTACTGTATCCATATTATCCAATCAAATAACCGATGTATTTTTATCAGCCAATGAAACAACTCCCGTTCACTACCATGTGGTAAAGTAATACAGTGGCGCTTCAGTCAAACCAATTTGTAAACAAGTAGGGCAATTAAATGATTATGGCAATTTGACGGCGTTGTTTGATGAGCAAAGAGACTATCAACGCATGTTGCTATCGACGCATGTCAAAATGAATAGGTGTGCATCTGTTTTTATTTCAAAATGCCATGTTTGTTTTGAATGAATCCGAGATCAATGACGGAATAGCGTGTTTTTGTTTTTAACTTCAAGTTTGCCATTGTATCCAAGATGTGCTTCGACCTTGGCTAATTTCGATAATTATTCGAAGAATTACAATTTGGCATCTCAAAAGATATTAACAGAAAAACAACTAAAGTACCATTCAGATTTAGGCATAAACCGTGCTAATAATTTCCAACACATAAGATTTATCTACATGAATTATATAACGAAAGTGAAAGTAGGAAAAAAGTTCTGTTTGACCTAATGCATCATTTCTTTTCATTCTTTTTATCTGGTGTAGTCTATAACAAAAGTAAAAGTAGAAAAAAGTTTTGTTCGACCTAATGCATTATAATGAACACATGCGTGTATAGTATGCATACATCTTCAATATGTTTTATTCATGTCCACAGGAGTTCACCTGTAATAGATAAGATTTAGTAGAAACTCGTGTACATGTTTTGCTATCTTAAAATAATAACACAATTTATATTGTCAGTTTAGTTAAGATGTAGGTTACTTTCACAAATCAATACGTTTTCACCATGGAATATAATATAAGTGAGTAACTAAATATCAGAATGTTGCAATTATAACATATTATGCAAATTTAATAAGCCACGTTTATTTCCTGGATGATATGATTTAAAATGTTGCATGTTAAAATTAAATTTGGTGATAACATTATGAGAGAATACCATAATTATGATAACAGTATTAATACTACTTGTATTTTGGTCTTATTTGTTTAAATGCCATAATATGTTACACTTGGGACACAAAAATAGTAATTCATGATATAAACTAATATACCGCTTAATCTTCATACAGCAAGACACTGGGCGGTCCCGTGTATCGGTCTATCCTCCGAGCACATAGGAATCTATTCGATAATAAGAGTAGGGCACGGTTCCCGGATTCCTATGTATCCTTCCCCATCTCTCTGGAACGGCTCTAAATAACCTATACTGTGTTGATGAGCCGTTAAACAACATTCAATTCAATTCATCTTCATACAGGTCATGACTCAGGGTTTCCCCCAGGGTCATAAGGCATGTCGCATGCAACATGCCTTCCTGGAAAAGAAAGGAAAAACAACATGCCTTCATCAGAGAAACATGCCTTAAGAATTTCTTAATTTGCATGAATAACAGATTTAAAAGAAGAAAATTAGAATTTCTGTCTAGTGATTCTTGTTCCTTTTGCACAAAAGTCATAAGAGTATGTTATTTTGCCATTTTGCCATTAATAGGCACTAGTTTTTTCAAGCCCAGTAATGGTAAATGTAATGTCAGAACAACATGCCTTCAAAATTTTCTGGGGGAAACCCTGTGACTTAAAGAGAAGTGCCAAAATTGGTAGTAAAGCTCCCCTTTAATGGGGGATTGGCAACATTACGGAGCGAAAATGTGAAAATAATGATGGAAATAAAGTGACAGTCTCCTTAAAATACAGGGTAGGCAAATATAGACAAAAACTGAAAAATTATCCTACTCTATTCTAAAGAAGAAGTTAGAAGAGTCAAAAGCTAAGAAAAGACTTGAAATCCAAAGTATGATGAAGAAATTAAAGCTAAAGACTTAATCAGAAAACAAAAACTGAGAAAAAAGATTGCTGAACAAAAAAGCAAAGAGAATGCAGAACAAAAAAGCAAAGAAACTCAAGATGTACATCAAGAACCCTGTGACACTATGTCACCAGGGCATTAATAATTAACAAGTCCAGACACTTAAATACACGTTTTAATAATCTTTAAAACTACCCCATTTTACTTTCTGAATGTATAGTGGTAATATTAATTCTATCAGATGTTACTCAATCACATCTCTTCATCCTCAGACTATATCTAACAACCTCTCAGAACTCTACTTCTAAACACACCAGTATATACCTGCACGCATGGCAAGCCTCCCATTGGTTGTTTACACAGTTATTCAATAGGTCGTAATAAAGTATCCCGCCTACTACTATATACCTGAGTAAGCTACTACAATACTGCTATTAAAGAGAGCTTAACACAAATTGTAGAATATTAGGTAAATTACTATTAACTGCGATATACTTCTGTAGTTGTATTAACTATTATTATTACTTATTAAAGGGTATGGTAGTGTTACAACCCTGCAATAAATTACTGAAAACACCTGCAAAAGCCCGAAAGGCTGGAACGATACGAAAGCGAGTACAACGTTTACAAGAATCAATGCCCAAAGAGTCAGAAGAGTGGGCAAAAGCCGTCAATCATATGCTAAGAAATGCTACACCCAAGAGAACATCAATGTTAAAGAATTTGGCCAACAAAACAAGTGACAGTCGTGAAATAGATAGTGTGGTTGGTGTAAATCTAGTTGGACAGCCCAAAAAGTCCCATGAAAGTGTGAAAAAGCAGCTCGCTTTTACAGAAATCTAAAAAAAGCCTAGACCAGTGCAAGAGAAGAAAAAAAACTCAGGTGAAAAGGCTATCCAAGCCTACACAGTATAAGGCCGCATGGAAGAATGAAATAGAATCATTCCTCACAGACAACTCTAGAGTTATGCCAAATAAGGATAAATGGGACACCTGTAGCAGGGTTCGATACTAACATTTTTTGTCTGGGATCCGACTGGAATCCCTACTTGGTACATCTGGGTGCCCACTTCAACATTAGGGACCCCACATAAAACAAAGAGCATTTTAGTCTGGTCTAATAAGCGTCTAGAGAGAGCGATTAATATTAGGGATCCTCGATAATAGAGGTAGAACGAAAGGCAAACTGAATTACCTTTTCGGACAATTTTTGTGCTTGATTTTTGGGGGATTTTCAGTTAAATAATCTATAACGTGTGTTCTTAATAAGAACCTGATGGCAAAATCAGGGTTCCAAGTAGAATACCCAGCTTTTAGAAGCAGGGATCCCACCTGAAAATCTGGGATCCTCAGGATCCTGGGACACTGTTGAGTGTCGAACCCGGTGTAGCAGAGCGTCATCTGTTGGGTTCAAAGCTTGAGCTCTATAAAAAGTTCATAGAATTGTATCCAATTGTATGATCGAAAATCTGTCAACTTTTGGAAAATGGTACCAAAGAATTTTCGAAACTTGAACCTTGCACGCAGAAGGGTTTGCATAACAACTTAGATCCAAAAAGTAGAAACTTTGAACAATATGACAAAACAGAAATCCATGCCTAAAATGAAAGCAACCTCGTGCTTGCTATCGAACATTACAGTGTGCCCCTTTGATAGGCAACCGAACCGCCCCTGTGTTGACCGAAAATGCAGCAGTTGTGGAACAGATTCAGTCAAAACCTTTTACAGACCTCTGATTGAAAAGTGTTCGTGTGAAGAAAAGCTGAAATATCATCAGTGGGAATCTGTTCCTGAGTTTTACACCTACAAGAACGGTGAACTTCAGAAGACAAATAGATGGATTCAGCCACAGAAAACTGCTAAGGCTGAAGATCTAGTTAATGATATTGCCGCCAATTTGGAGTCTTTTACAGGGCATCGGTTTAGAGCTGACTACCAGCACATGATAGAGTTACAACTGATGTCTGATTTGTCTCAAGACCACTGTATTGCAGTAATGGACTTTTCAGAGAATATTTCACTCCAGCCACAAGACAAAATAGTCGGCCCACTGGACCATGAAACAAAGCATGCACCTGATAGCACCACCGACAGGCCCAATCTAATGAAGGAGTCTATTATATCCAACTCTCTTAGCCATAATTCAGATGCAGTCTGTGTGTACACAACCCATTTGATTTCGCACATAAGAAACAATCCTGGGCCATGCGATATAAAAGTCATGACTGACTTACTACTAAATGTAGTTATTGTTCGCTACTTTGCATATTTGGGCATATTCCAGGCGCGTATCCAGGCATACGCACGTAGCCAATGCGTACAATTTGTCAGCAAAAGTGAAAAAATAAAAGTTCAAAATGCCATATTAACGCTGAAATATAGCTTGAGAACGCATCAGTTGCCTCCTAATTTTCAAAATTTTCTTGGGGGAGGCCACCCAAAACCACACCAGCAGGAAACCCCCTCCCACACCTAACCCCCACTCGCAGCATCGCTGCTCGGTTCGCAGCTACGCTTCTCATATCTGGCGTACATTTCAAAAAGCTCCAGGTACGCCCCTGTATTCCTGAAAATTGTCATAAGTGTAACATTTAAAAAAGTTATGATTTATAATGTTTTATGACTCTTATCAGCTCAGTACCTTATATTTTAATAATGTTTTGTTCCTGTGGTGGAAGAACACCATATACAATTTGTTAAAATCATATTTAATAACAGTTTCAAAGTGTTTGTTTTAACGTTACTGTTCAGTCGTTTTAATGTTACTGTTAAATTGTTAAACAATTTTCTAACCATTATGATGCTACAGTTAGATATCCACGTTGTTTACAATCATTTGTGAACCAAAAAGTGTTTCAATTAATTTGAAATGTATTGAAATATGTATACTTTACTACAATAAGACATTTGAATGAATATGTCCTGAAGTATGTCCCAAGTGTAACATTTTACCATGTTTACTTTTTTTTTTTTGTTTACTTAATTAGGCCAGAGTTTTTTGATTTTTAGATTTATGGACCCGCCAAGTGCAAGTTTTGCCGAAACCAAAAAAAAAAAAAAAATTAAGTCAGGCAACTGAGAGAAACTTTCAGTATTGTGAGACCTATCTGCCTCTCCTGCTTCAACAGAGCCTTAAAATCATCCACACGGAATGCTAAAAAAACAAAGAGGCAAAAACAATGATTTTTGGATGTATTAAAGTGCTAATTCAAACTGTGAAATAACGTTGGTTAAAAATTTAAGAATTGAATGTTATTTTTATGTGTTTCATCGAGGTATGAAATACTACAGTAACATATTAAAATGGCATTTTTTGGTCACCATCTTAATTTTATTTATTTTTTTTCCCCTCCTCCTGCCCTCAACTTTTAGGAAAAAAATCCGTAAATCAATTAATAAAAAAAAACTAGCCTTAGATTAATATAATGCCAAATATTGTTTTGTGTGTAAATAATGCTTTGAAATATCCTCTACATTTAATCAAAGCCGAGTACACTACTGAAATTTATATTGAATGTATAATTATACTCTCTATTTTGTTTCATTCTACTGTCCAACTGTATGACATTGGATGCATATCTTCATTTTTCTGCAGCTAATGGGTACATTTTAAACATTTTAACAATATGTTGTTGTAAATTTAATAGAAATTTATAGTAAAAACAATAATATGTCCCAAGTGTTACAAAACTTGAGAAAAAAGCTACTTTTCACAGCATCAATTTGACAACAACGATGTGATCTATATATATGAAATTTGGAACATTTCTCAGAATAGCTCTAAATTTTGTAAGATTAGTATTTTTATCTCTTTTTGTGATCATTTTCAAAAAAGTTAACAACTTCTTGAGGTGTTTACACAAAAGTTACGCTAAAAAAAATATGGAAAATGTGATTATTTTTTTTTGAAGATAAAGTATTTTGGTATCAGATGTTACTTGTATATATATAATACATCAGATTATAAACTAATAACAGTTTAATTAATGTTGTTTTCCTTTTTATGTATAGTTACAAGTATTCACCCAGTTTAACAAAAAGTTCATTGAAATAAAATAAAATGTAAATTTTTTAAAATGTTGTTTATAATCTTTTTATTTGTCATTAATGTTTTCTGAAAATTGAATGTCTATTGCTTAAAATGTGATAGTAATTGAAAGCACTATTTCGTTTTTAAATTTGACCCCCTGTGTCACACAATGGCTTAATTTTTTTTGAAATCACTCATAAAGGGTTTAAGATATTTGGTAATTGCTTTCTGGGTGAGAATTTCTTATGTCTGGGTGATGATTTCTGTAAATACAGATTACTAGTTCTACCATTTGTAAAGTTAAAGATATGTTTGCAGAATGTATGAATGTTAGTAACAATCACTCTGATAGCCTTGCCTATTAAAATTTATTTGCCTTTTCTTGCTTTTACAGAAACATTTACAAGAATAGCCAGTCCAATAGTCACGCCAATATGGAATAACGTAGGCAGACCAGTCTGGAATTATGCTGCTCATCCAATCATATCACTTGTTACATCAGTTGTGACGGCAGTGTTATACTTGTCATGGTTGCTACTGTCGCTACCAGTCACATATCTTGTAAGAGGTGTAGGAACAATTTTATCATGGCTGTGGACATCTGGTGCTGAGGATGTTACGGAGAGTTTGTTGTCCGTGTCAGAATGGGTATGGCGACAAGTGGAATATATCTCCATGCAGTTCATTCTGCTTGATGTCTGGTTGTTTAAAAGGTATTCCATAGATAAGGACTATTCCATTAAAACATACACCGGGACCCCAGGAAGGAAATCTAATAAACATTATGGGTGACCCCTATTTTCCGGAATTTGGTTCTTCAGACTCAATTCTGGATCTGTGAGTGGGTGTTCAAATTTCAGAAGTGCCTTCCTGGGGTCAAATTTCAGAAGTGCCTTCCTGGGGTCACATGTATGTTTTAATGGAATATCCCTAATTTAAATTGTTGTGTTGTAGTTATAAGTTGTTCAAGGACATCGTAATCCGCTAAAAAAACAAAATATAATGCTAAAATTCAATTTCTGGTAAAGTACAAAGTTGAGTTATCGTTTAAAAGTGGAAACTTCCAAGTTGACACTTGAAACAAAGGATAGATGCTAAGTTTGCTAAGCACCAAATTTCTGTTCAACATTTTATGGTGAATGGTTTTACCAACAGCATAAAACTCAACAATTAATTTAGTTTTACAATTAATCTATGTGAAATTCATTATTTTATTGTCAAAATTGATAAGAAGACAATTTTCTTGTGTATATTCCCTACGAAATACAGTTTCACAAGGTATTTGGGGTGAAAGGCGAAGTAAGTTTGGTGCTTAGCAAACTATGAGTAGTATTTAATGCTGAAACACTGATTACAAGTGAATGGAAATCTCTTTTTGTAGTATTATCGATTAACAAATTTAACTCTTAAACATCATAATTATGAACATTTCTTGATAGTCCCGGAGAGAAACATATTTAAAACTGCTACTAAGTTGTATGTAAAAATAAGTGTTATTATATACTTATCAATAATATATACATAGTACCTTCATTTTCTTATAATGGAATACAACAACCCGTATCACACTACAGGTTATCAGTATGCTGCTAAAAATAGATTTTGGAAAATGTCGGATTGGAATGTTGGGGATTGCCCAGCTAGTAATACATTAAGAACAAGGGATGTTTTAACATGAAATGTAAACTTATCAGAATGTTTGTTTGTGCGTTTGTGAATATTGTGGGTTATTTAATTAATTTCAGATTATGTCACTTGGTAAATTCACCAGAATTTGATGTGTAATGAACACATGTAGTAGTCTTGTTGCAATGTAATGTACATGTTTTCATGAGCGTGTAATGTACATGTTTTCATGTCTTTCCTGTTGGTGGTTTTCAGTTAATTTGACTTTATATAATTTTGTTTTAATTTGTTGTTTTTGATACATGTATTCTATTTTAATGATATGTAAAGAGGTATATAATAAAAGGATCATTACTATAGTAACTTGTTCTGAAGCTTGTATCACCTCTCGTAGGTAAATGCCAGATCAGGATCACACTCGAGGCTATGCCTCTTGTGCGATCCTGATCTGGTATTTACCTACGAGAGGTGATACAAACTTCCAGAACAAGTTACTATAGTAGTAGTCCTATTGTATTTGCATGACATAGATACTACTTTTACCACTGCGTGACTGCACGGGGAAATGAGATGAATCATAATTGTATAGCTGCACAACTATTGCCAGATAATTGATAAATACATTTACCTGTGGATTAATTTACCTTTCAAAGTTTTTTCGTCATCATAAAATCAAATCTTATTCTCTCTTTTCACAGATATTGCAATGTGTGAATTGTAAATATCTATTGTTGTGTATTGATTTCGATTTAAATAATCATAAACATGTTCATGAAACAAAATATGGCCTGAGAACTTTAAGTTCAAATGGGTCTCTGATTTTCAGTCTGCTATTTTATTGGAATGAAACTTTGCCACAATGTAATTTTTCCCTTATGTAAGGCTTAAGCTGGCAAGTATGAACGAAATTTGAAATATAAATTATCAAGTTCATACAAGTAGAAAATCTTCAGGTTCATGTAGGATCATGTTTTTTTTAGCTCTTAGGGGAAGGTGTTGTCTGTTGTCCGTCCGTTAACTTTTGCCTCGTTAAGACAATAGGGCCTTTATTTTTCATCTGATCTTTAGCAAACTTTACCAGGTTGTTAATATCTAAGAAAGCTCAGTCAAGTTTGAAAATCAGATCTGACCAGTAACTCTGGAGTTATGACCTTGATTTAGTTTAAAATGCTATAGTTTTCGTAGTTAAGAGCATTATCTGACCATGTTGAGTGTCCTCTGGCTCGCTTGTTGTCATAATTGTATGTACACTAAATTAGTGATTATAAATGCTTGATACATTTCAGGAGAAGGAGCAGAGGTTGCTGTTTGTGTTTACCGTTACTGTTGTTGTTACCTGTACTCTTTGCATTATTCACAGGTAAATACTCAATTTCACATTACAGGTATTATTATAGCACGCTTTCACAATGTGAAGTGGGGCTATATAGGAATCGTGCTGTCCGTAATGTCGCGTTCCGTTCTGTAACACATTTTTGTCGCGTCCCATAATACATTTTTATTACTTTTTGTTTTTGCCCAAACTTCATATACACATAACAACTGATGACCTTATGTCCCTCTACATCACCCATTCTTAATTGCCTAATTTATTGTGTCGCCTGCGTAGCATGGCAGACACTTAGAGATCACTGTCCGCAGTCCATCACACTAACCTACAACCTAACCTTGGCCATAACTTGAAAAGTATTTGACCTATGTTCATGAAACCGAGCTCATAACTGGCCATAACTTCTTAAGTATTTGACCGATGTTCATGAAACTTCACACACATATTGATCTTACCACACAGAATATTGTTACCTATGACCAATAACTCTGACTTTCATTTCAGCAGGGTTATGCCCCTTTCCATAAAACTTGAACATTCAATCTCAGTCAAAGGAATTAGGATTTTTGTTCACTAGTCCAAATTATTATATAATCATTTTAGACTTTAACAAGTTTCACAAGCCCGACTATATAGATTTCTAGATTTTTACTAGCCCAAATTAAATTTACTATTTTTTCACCTTCGGGCTAGTGCAAATTTTCGACCACTGTAATCTAACCAAGCTCTAACCAAGCTCTTAACTGGCTATAACTTAAAACTTCACACACATCTTCATCTTAACCAAAGGAAGGAATGTTGTTACACATGCCCAATAACTCTTCATAACTTTCATTTTGGCAGAGTTATGCCTTTTTCATAACCTGCCACCTAACCTAACTCATAACTTGGTTAAATATTGACCTATGGTCATAAACTTTAACATTAAAAAAATCCTGCTCCATTATTCATGAAGGATTGCATCCGTGTTCAATTTTGAAGTGTCTTCCTGGAGTCCCATGTAGGTTTTAACAGAATAGCCCTAATTATTCACTAGTAACTTGTTTACTAGTTAATTTACTGCTCAATTTGAAGTCATTGCTTAAAGACGCTGTCCCACCAACAACACAAATTTTACAACAGATGTAAACTGTTTCTACTAATGATAAGGTTCATATACTGAGGGAAAAAAGTTGAGCTAGTTTTTGTTGCACCCTGGAAATAATATATTTTTGGTTGTAAAATCAAGTAAATACTGCCATAGACACAATATTTTATTAAACACATCAATAACAGTCAAACGTTTTAATGACGTAACGAATAAATGAACATAGGGGTCAAGCCCGTAAAGTCCCAAAATGTCAGTATATCTTATATACACTATTATTTCATGTAAAAAACTTGCTAAACTTTTTTCCCTCAGTATATGTAACTTGCATATTTTCGAATCCAAACTCTATTACTACAATATAAACACATTAACCGACCAGGCAAAACATCATACTATTGTTATCGTTGTCAAAGCATCTAATTATGAGTTACCAACCTTTAAGTCATTTCATGATTTTCAGTTAAGTTGCTGTGAGTAAATCTAGACTTTTAATTGGCTCATGCATTGTTTTATGACTGCAACACATGGATAGAGTTTGGTAGAACGGTTTTGTAGTGAATTTGGCGATTAAGTTTCTTTGAAAGAAAAGAAAACTTGAAAGAAAAAACTTCTTATGAATAACAGGTTTATTATATAATTATGTATTATCTTCTTGAGGAAATTAAATATTTCTTGTATTTTCTACAAGCAGAAGCTTTTTGAATGTTTTTATACACAATGATTCTGTTATTTGCTTGATGTGTTGATGAAAGGTTATCTGTATAAAGTATTTCAAGAGACTTGACTCTCTTATTGCAGTGGTCGAAATTAGCACTGGCCCGAAGGTGAAAAACTAGTAAATATTAATTAGGGCAAGTAAAAATCTAGAAATTTTATATAGTCAGGCTTATGAAAATTGTAATAGTCCAAATGATTATATAATATTTTGGGCTAGTGAACAAAAATCCTAATTTCTTTGACTGGTATAAGGTATATATAGCTGGGCTTTTTCTAGGTGTCCCATAGGGCTGAAAAACAGACCAATTCCCAATGCAATATAGTGTCTTTTTTCTCAATTGTTGAAAAAATTCCCTTGATTTGATTTTAAACTTGATTCTAAAAATAAATAATTTTTTACATGTTGTACTGATACATCCCTTATGTTGAATACTAATCAATATAAGCGATATAATATTGATGTAATAATGTTCCTAATTATACCTTTTAGGCTTTAACCTCGCCCCAACTTAGAAAATGTTGACATAAACAATTCTCAATTGGCCTTGTAAATTTGGGAAATTTCTTTCGTAAAAACAACAAAATCTTTCGTAAAAAGAACAAAATTGGGAATATTTTTCATAGATGCCCAATTTGGTTGTTTTTACGAAAGAAATTTCCATGACTATGAAAAATATTCCCAATTTGGTTGTTTTTACGAAAGAAATTTCCCAAATTTACAAGGGTCCTTTTCCAAAAAAATAAAAAGCACTGCATATAGAGGGTCTTACATGAGTGACTGTATATTTTATCCGAGTTTAATAAGTGCAATATTAAATAGGCATGAATGAGAGGTTCTATTTATCACATAACTCGAGGAAAGCCTCATAAGGAACATCTTTTATTGTTGCTGAAAAAATATATAATGTTGCCGTATGATAATATCGTATTTTTGTTTGATGACTTCATAAATTGACTCAGTCTTCTCCATACGCCCAACAAACAATGAAACTGCATCGTCTATTTCGGAAATCCAGTATTTTAAATGTTTACAGAAATCGACGAAGCAATTTTGATGCACACCGAGCTGAACGCAAAAGGACCGAATGATGATTCGGCCTTTATCTGCATATTTATTTCACTAGTGTAATAGGACAAATATATCATGGCATTATAACACTCCCACACCACCAGTTATGTTGTAAATGCATTTTCAGAATGCAGCACCAAATTAATAACATGCACAGTCACCATCTAGTAATATTTGTGATTAATTTAATTAAAGAACAGGAAATCTTGTAAATAAATCATTAACAAACAAAATGGTGTAATTGTATTGAAGAAGTATTTGGATTTGACGTGTATTACCTGACTTACAGGTGCTGATCTGATGAGTGGGAAGTCTGCCATAATAGGTTTATTCAGTCGTGAAAAAGCAATGCCACCAGTAATGTCCTACGTGAGTATTCGGCCGGATTTATTTAAATTTAGTTTGCAGATCATTTCTGTTATTATATAGATTACTTTACAAATAATTTCAGTTGTAAATTTGTAGATCCACAAACTTTGGCCAAAAAAATATACTTACCATATACGAGTCTTTGAAATATGTAACTTGTTGCAGTCCATCTTGGTAACTTGTTCATAGCTATTACCTTACATATTTTGTCTTTTATGGATATCTGGTGAAGGTCAGGAATTCCAATACGAGATATAATTGTTTATATCGGAACTGAGGCTCTGCTGAGGTTCTGATTAAAACAATTATACACAGGGTTGGAATTTCCAATCTGAACCAGATACTCATGATAGATTTTTTCTCACATATCTTTGACATTTTGTGTGTTGACCTCACCAACTTACAACATTTTGCATGTTTGCACAATGATGTTGTGCAACTGTTGACATTATCAACTTCATTTTTGATGCGAGTGACTGTTATCTTCCCCCTTATGTACGATCAGGCTTTCCATCACTATGTAAAATGAGGATAACCGTATCCAGTATGCAGTCAAGTACCTTTGAGTGATTTCTGGTGACCTCATATATTGATCCCAATCGGTGCAGAGTAATAAATAAATAGACAAGGGAATTTGTCTGAATTCTCGGGTAATTCGGGGGTTTTATATTGACGTACAGCATTTTTTGTAACTTGCAAACTGAAAAAGTTATTTGCAATTTCTACGGTTGTGTGTGTAAGTACAAATATATAACAAACAAGTAAAAAGCACAGATTGATTCATCATTACCAAACATGCTAGATTCCACATGTATCGTACAATTACAACGACATATCAGGAATATCATAAAAATATTAAAAAAACATTGATAAGAAAGCATGTTTCAAAAAAAGCAGACATGGTATTTTAAATTAAACAAGTAAGGTATTTTCATGCACTTACAATTTGTTTGCCAGTATTTGAAAAGTTTACTGGCATTCTGAAAATGTCACTTGCATTTTGCCAATATGCCAGCTTAAATTTGAGCCATGATACAAGCTTTCTCATGTTAACTTATTCCAGACCAATAGTGGTTACCTTACACAGTTGAACACTGAAGTGAGGGCCATGATACTGCAGCTACAGTCGAGTACCAAGAACCAGCTGACCGCAGCAGACGTAGAGGCCATTGTGTACAGGATACTGAACAAGGAGACGGCTGTATTGAAGACTGATCTGGATGGAATTAGGAGCAAGGATCAGTTGGACCAGGTACATACTTGGTTGGGAGAGACAAATTTAAACTTGATTTATTTAACATCGATTGTGAAAAGCTACATAGGTTATACAAATCACTTTTGAATGCGCAGATGACAGCGTTGGTCTTGATGTGGGAAGAAAACGGAGACCCCATGAAAAATACAATTGTCCGGGAGGGCGAACACTGTATAGTCTCACTATGCCAAGAGTGGGAATCAAACCCAGGTTGCATTGGCGAAAAGTGAATATGCTTCCGACTGCTACCCGGACACGTAAAGGGAGATAATAATCATGTTATCCTACAGTAAATTACAGTGTAAATGTGGTACTCTATTAAAATGCAATTAAAAAAAAATCTCTTTCATTTAAAAACTCTGTATGTTGCTTGGAAGAAATATAATACGCCTGTATAGTGATACTCGTTACATACCACTGTGACATGGATCAGGTTTTCCTTCAATAAAGGTTAATAATTTGTTGTTACCTATAAATAGCAGGACAGTTGCTTGTTCTGTTATCTTCATAGTGATGTGGTATGTGTGAAGAAACTTGCAACTTTAAATTTTGTAAAATAGGTCATCATCACAAAAGTAGAGCCAGCAAATAGTGTTTAGCTTGTCTTTGTCTGTACAAACATTCAGGTTTTGTTTTAAGTACTTTTCTTAGAAACCACATGTTTACAGGGATTTACAGCTAGTAAATATGAATGTCATATAATAACACACAAGTGAAACGCAGCGTTGTTCAATTTAAACTTTAGGGAATTGTTGGAATATGGATGTTTTGTGAGACAATACTTTTGCAGAATCTAGATACTTAAGAATCTTGGACAGTTATAAACAATGTCACTTAAACAACAAAGGGACAGTTCATAAGCTGTAATGAAGTACTAAGCCATGGTACAAACAGATGTTACAGACCCAGTTGCGTCCAATTTCCCCAAATAAATGCTGAACTACCGGAAAATGAACGCAGAACGAATGCGGAACGAACGTTGCACGATCTGTACTTTAAAAACGCATTCCTTTCATTTTGTTTGTTTTCAGCATTCAGTGTTTCAAAAAATAAACGATGAATGCATTTTTTAAAACACTAAACGCTGAAAACAAATGAACGAATAAAACAAACATAACTGCATTTCGTTATTTCGGATAACTTCCAGTATTATCATTTTGATTTGATAATTAAAATCTCGATTTAAACGAAGTGCCTTTTTCAGCATTTTAATATTATGAGGTTATTTAACGTTGTTCTGTACAATACGGTAGCGGCTCGTCCAAAATGGTTGTGTCAGCTGGGTACTCATCCAAATATAGCGGCTCGTCCAATATGGTTGTGACAGCTGGGTACTCGTCCAAATATATCGCCGTATTGCACAGAACAATGTTAAATGACCTTTTTAGCCCGACTATTCGAAGAATAAGAGAGCTTATGTAATCACCCCGGCGTCGGCATCCCACACCAAGGTTTGCGTGTAAGCTGTGTTTACAAGTCTATTTCTCTTATATTTCTTATCCTAGCACAACCAAATTTGGCCATGGGCTTCCTTATAACATTATCTTAAGGACTGCATGAGCAATTTTGGTTCCTGGAACCCAAATTCAAATGTGTCTTGTTTCACATCAAAGTTTGCGTGTAAGCTGTGTTTACAGGTCTATCTATATCTCTTACATTTCTTGTCCTAAATTTCGGAATTGGTTTCATTATAGTATGTTGTAAAGGGTTGCAGAAGTAATTTTGTCTTCTGCAAATTTTGGGCTCCCATGGAACCCAAATTGTGATGGCCCATAAAATGAGCAATAAAGGCATATAAATTTGGTTTGTGATTTCTTATAGCAGTATGCATTTTATTCTTTTATTCTTACTTCACCCATATTGGGGGCATATGGGCTTCCTCCTTCCCGCACTCCCCCTCCCCCACAGCCCCCACTCCCCCGCCTGTTTTTTTCTTTTTTTTTTACATTTTTCTGTGTTGTTTTGGTCAATTCTTACACATATAGCTATGTTGCCCCCACGAAACCCACCCACTCCCAAAATAGTTGCCGTCTGTCCATCACAAATCGTGTCCGCTCCATATCTCTTGAACCGCTTAAGGGATTTTGAAATAACTTTGTCACAAATGTTCACCATATCGAGACGACATGCATAGCGCAACTTCTAGCCACGTCTGTTCAATGTCACACTTAGAGGTCGAAGGTCATATGCACTAGTCTGTCTGTCCGTCAAAAGTCGTGTCCGCTCTGTATCTCTTGAACTGCTTGAGGGATTTGGAAATAACTTGGCACAAATGTTTACCATATTGAGATGACGTGCAGAGCGCAACTTCCAGTCATGTCCGTCCACGGTCACACTTAGAGGTCGAAGGTCATACACACTATATTTCGTGTCAGCTATATATCTCTTGAACCGTTAGAGGGATTTTGAAATAACTTGGCACAAATGTTCACTATATCGAGACGACGTGCAGAGCGTAACTTTCAGCCACGTCCATTCAAGGTCAAGGTCACACTTAGAGGTCGAAGGTCATATGCACTATATTTCGTGTCCACTCCATATCTCTTGAACCACTTGAGGGATTTTGAAATAACTTGGCACAAATGTTCACCATATCGAAACGACGTGCAGAGCGCAACTTTCAGCCAGGTTGGTTCATATACATTACACTGAGAGTGTGTTGGGAGACATATTTTTTTGTTAAAAAAGCAACCCCGTCTAGTTTTTAAAGACACACACGGCAATCTTGTAATTTTTTCCTAAATTTGGAACATGTAATTTTCTACATAACTTGCATCCTTTCAACTCATTAATAATAATTATTTGAATATTTCAAAGCAGATTGTTTGTGCATATTACTGACTGTTGATTATATTGCATCAGTAAAATATTTAAAACTACGGCAGAATAAGAAGCAAATTGAAAACTCAAACAAATAAAATGATTATATGCAAGCAGTTTAAAGTCAAAATGATACTGGATTAATCAATCGAGATGTTAATTTTAATTCCTGAGAAAAACTTCACGATTGCCATTTAGTATGAATGTTTAGGGGCTGTTTTGATGTGTCATAAGAGTAGTAAAAACAATGCAGAGTTAAACGCTTTATTTTCTTCATCAATACATTCAATACCTGTATGGTTATGTTACACTAAACAGATCTGGGTTTAAACATTTATTATGTAATTTTCTAATATTTCAGTTGCAGTTGAAGACCCAGCAGGCACTGGTATTGGAAAGAATGGAGGCAAAACACGGTGATTTATTGGCTGCCATTAGGGTATGTTCAGGGATTGTTGCACAAAGCAAAATTTGAAAAGTTATTAATGTGTATCAAAATGTAGAACAAAAACAAAAGCATATTAATTGTTGTTATGAGATGATTGGGAAATAAGATGAGATGATTTGGGAAATAATTCTATGTGATAAAACGTTTGTCAATTAACAGAACTGGAATTGAAAAATGCCAAATAAGAGTTATTCCAGCAAAAAATGTATGAGGGGGTAGGAAGGCACTTTTTTCTTGCATATCGGTTAAGGTTAGCCGCGTTGAACATGGGTGACGGAAAGCCTGATCTTACACATGTGGGAAGATAAAAGTCACGCTCATCAACAATGACGTGAATAACGTCATTGGGTAAAAAAACATGCAAAACGTAAGTTATTGGCGACATCAATGCACAAAACATCAATGATATGCAAGAAAAAGAATCAATCATGGGTATCTGGTTCAGATAGGGGAATTCCAACCATCGGTATAATTGTTTTAATTGGAATCTCGGTAGAGCCTCGGTTTCGATAAAAGAACCTTGGCAGAGGCTCGGGTTCCAATAAAAACAGTTATACCTCTGACTGGAATTCCCGATCTTTACCGGATACCCTTGAAAGATTCTTATGTTCTCTAGCCAACCAACCATAGAATTATAATTTTGATTCCCCGCACCACCCATATAACTTGAATTCACATGATCGCAACCACCCACAGAATTGACTTTGATTGAAATTTGATTGAAATGATCTGTGTAGAATATTAATCATACTATTAAAGAATAGAGACCCAAGTTGTGGTAGTATATTTGTTGTTCTTGTTCTATGATGGAACACGCAGGGAAAGACAAGTCCTATTCAATGCATCTTTTCTTCAAAATTGACATATCTCAGAAAAGTGTTTGGTTAAGTGAAAAGATAACCCCATAGACATTATAACAAGATCTTTTTCAGACAACCACACATAGAATTTTATTTTTAATAACCCCACGACTCACAGAACAGAAAGTGATGACCCCCACTACCCTCAGGAAGTGATGACCCCCACTACCCTCAGGAAAATAGGGAGTCTGTCCTCCGAGCATGTTGCAGAAACATAGATATCTATTTAATAGTTCAAGTAGGGTACGCTCCCTGTATATATATGTATCCTTCACCTATCTCTGAATAACCTTATACAATTTTTAATGAGCCTCTGAACAGCAGTTCATTTTTTAAGACCTCAATTTGTTAAAGTAGCTATCCCGCCTACAACAGCCAAATTTACAACGTATGTACGCCGAATCTAAACCTACTGACGACGAGGTATATATATAACACATATTTTGGGAATCCAAACTCTGTAGACACAATATAAACGACTTTAACTAGCCAGGTATAATTAAGACTTATCAACTCATATAATTCATTTTACGCATATTCAGTCATGGGTATTGAGTCTGTAAATTTAATTTAATTTACTTTACTTTAAAGTGGTTGTTGCACTATTCTTGAAATAGCTTGCTTCATTTAAAGGGGCTTTAAAAAACATGGAAAAAGCTGAAAGAATTACCAAAATATCATAAAAAATACAGGAGATATGATCTTTTAAAAAATTGAAAAAATTCTCAAATGGAGACAGCCATCTTGGATTGATGACATCATCGTACCTTTTTACCATTTATTGCATATTGATAAATATCATTTAAAACAAAAAATATCACTGCAAATTAGGGTTGTGGATCGTCGAGTAAGTGGCGATCCGATCCGATCCACGAGTCAGTGCTTACGATTCATAGATCGAACCACGAATCAGCTTTTACAATTTTAAAGAAAGAAAAATGGCTGTCATGAAGACAATTTACTATCATAAGTAAATAATAGCATCACATACTTTGTGAAACACTAATAAATATTTGCAGCACCCCAGGTAAACAGCATAAACATGATATATATATATCATTTTTTCAAAATGTTTATGCTGTTTACCAGGGGTGCTGCAAACATAACTTATATAATTTACAAATTTTCATAATGTCAATACATCCAGCTTGATTCTGCTTCTTGCTGCAACTTGCATGTTGTTTTCTTTTCTGATTGTAGTAATGGAAAAGAATGTACATACATAATCAGTGATTTAAAATAGCAACAGACAAAAAGATCACTTTCACTTTGATACGACGCTGCAAAAACATAATCACGTTGGCTACTGATTCATTGTTTCAATGGAATGATGCATGCTCCACTGCGCATCTGAGCAGGGGGGGGGGGGAAATGCGACATTTCATCATTAAATAAAGAAAACATCAATCATAAGGGGAATATATTTAATTCTATAATTATGAATTTGTATTTCTTTTCGTTTTTGGTGACTTTAAACAAAGTGTACTTCGACAATTTTTGTTTTAGATTTTATTCAAATGTAAACATGTTGCTAGCTCTACTTATTGTAATGTTTACTTCCGGTTAGCAAATATGGCGCGTATAACCTCTACTAACCAGCATTATAATGGCCCAAAGGAATCTATTTGGCGCTCTAATCAACTTGGTAAATATAAATAAAAAATATCGCGATCCAGCGATCTCGGAAGTGACGAATATTCGTATCCGAATTTCTGGCTGAACTCGTGGATATTCGTGTACCCGGTTACTCGCAGCAGCCTTACTGCAAATACATGTAAATCATACAAAGAGCATATACAGTATACATATTTTACTTTGTATTTATAATTTAATACATTTGTTTGCTTTAAACACTATTTATTATCTATTTTCCATTTATGGAAAAAGGCGCGATGATGTCATTCAAAGATGGCTGCCTCCATTTGAGACTTTTTGCACATTTTCAAAAGGTCATATCTCCTATATTTTTTAAGATATTTTGATAATTTTTTCAGCTTTTTTCACGGTTTTTAAAGCTCTTTTAAATGAAACTAGTTCCAGAATAGTGCAACAACCCCTTTAAATTGTCACATATACGTTATTTTAATATGACAAGAACCCCTTGATAGAGTTTTGGTAAACGGTTTTGTGTAATTTTGTCGTTATTTAGAGTTTCTTTTTCTTTAGAGTTAGTTAGGAGCCCTTTGGGCTTCACACACTTTAAACTAGCCTTATGTTTTTCATAGCCCATAGAAAGATCAAAGTATCAAATTCAAGTTTAGTTGTTAGCTGTGCTGGCCAAAGGCTTTGGTTATGGTATTTTGTCCGTCGTATTTCCGTCCATCGTCCGTCAACTTTTTGATGTCAACACTGTAGCACCTTCATTTTTCATCCGATCTTTACCAAACTTTACATTATTAATATCAATGAAAGCTTGGATGAGTTCGAAAACCAGCCATATAGGACCAGTAACACAGGAGTTATTGCCCTTGAATTAACGAAAATTGCTATATTTTGTCTTGTCAACACTCTAGAGCCTCCATTTTCATCTGATCTTTACCAAACTTCACAGATTTTTAATATCAATGAAAGCTTGAACGAGTTCGTAAATCAGCCAGATCAGACCGGTAACACCAGAGTTATTGCCATTGAATTAATGAAAATTGCTATATTTTGTCTTGTCAACACTCTAGCGCCTCCATTTTGCATCCTACCTTTACCAAACTTTGCCAAATTGTTGATATTGATGAAAGCTCGTTCAAATTCGAAAACCAGCCAGATCGGACCAGTAACACCGAAGTTATGGACCTTGAATTATTGAAAAATGTGTTAAATTTTTGATGTCAACACTAACACCTTCATGTTTCATCTGATCTTTGATTGTTATGATAGGGCCTTCATATTACCGTATTTTAGCAAAACTTTGCAGGGATGATCATTACCAAGCCTAGTTGTGCATTTCATCACCTTGTTGCGGTTGAATGATTTTTGGCGGAGTTATGGTCCTTTAATGGTTTTAATACGCATATAGTACACACCAGTAACACCGAAGTAATGGCCCTTGAATTATTGAAAAATGTGTTAAACTTTTTGATGTCAACACTCTAGCACCTTCATGTTTCATCCGATCTTTACCAGATTCTTATGATAGGGCCTTCATATTACCATATTTTAGCAAAACTTTGCAGGGATGATCAGTACCAAGCCTAGCTGTGCTTACCATCACCTTGTTCCGGTTGAATGATTTTTGGCGGAGTTATGTCCTTTAACGGTTTTACTACACAATCTGTGTCCGGACTATTTCTCCTGAACCCCTGGCCAGATTTCAGCAAAACCTTGCAGGGATGATCAGTACCAAGCCTAGTTGTGCACATCATCTACGTGTTCCGGTTAAAAGATTGTTGGCAGAGTTACGGCCCTTTAAAGGTTTTAATTCACCAACTTAGTCCAGACTAGTTCTGCTGAACCCCTGGTCGGATTTCTTGAAACTTGTCAAGGATTATCAGTATCAAGCTAGTTATGTATGTCATTGCTGTGTTCCGGTTGAATTATTTTTGGTAGATTTATAGCCCTTTAAAGGTTTTAATACACAAACATTGTCCAGACTAGTCTCTTCTGAACTCCTGAACGGATTGCAGCGAAACATTTCAGGGATGATCAGTGCCTAGTTGTGCCTATCATCACCATGTTCCGGTTGAATGATTTTTGGCATCCCTTTAAATGTTTTAATACACAAACTTTGTCTGGACTAGTTCTGCTGAACCCCTAGCTGGATTTGAACGGAACTTGGCAAGGATGATCAGTATCAAGCCTAGTTGTGCATATCGTCGCCGTGTTCCTGTTGAACGATTTTTGGCAGAGTTATGGCCCTTTAAAGGTTTTAATACACTAACTTTGTACAGACTAGTTCTCCTGAACCCCTGACTGGATTTCAATGAAACTTGGCAGGAATGATCAGTAACAAGCCTAGTTGTGCATATCATTGCCATGTTCCGGTTTCATGATTTTTGACAAGAGGTATGGCGTCCGAGTTTGTTAAAGAACCATAGAAATCTATTTAATATGAATGAGCAGGGTACAATTCCCAGATATCTATGTATCCTTTACCTCTCTGAGATGGCTATAAGTAACCAAATCTTTTTTTTTGATGAGCCTTTTAATAACAACACTTTTTTTTGTAATGATCTTTAGTAGTTATCTTCAGTTCTTAAATTGCTCCACAAACCAAATTTATTGAAATAAAGAAATTGAACATTTATAGATAATTTATAGATATTTCTTTCTTATATTTAGAATCTCGAGTCCACAATATCTGAACAAAGAGTGATCATATCAGAGCAGGGTGCAACATTGAAGTCCGAGTCTGCTCTGTACCTGGGTAATCTAGAGGAGAAGTTGGCCACCCTGCAAGATGAGCTTTACAATCTAGAGACGGACCATGCTGCCCTGCTGCTTAGGGTGAATGCCTGCTGTCATAATGAGACTTATTATGCTGGTGCTGTGAAGGACAATGTCAATGTTATACTTGCTGAGGTAATTTTTTTCTTGAAATGCTTGTCCTAAAATGCTTGTATTTTTAGCTTGACTTTTTCAAAAAAAAAGAAAAAGAACTATTATCACTTGATCGTCTGCGTCGTCTGCGTCCGGGTTAAAGTTTGCATGTAAGCTTGTATCTCTGGAACTAAACACATGTATTCATCGTTAGACAGGTTCTATAACTCCTGCTTTTATTTTAACAAAATTATGATCCCTTTTATTCTTACAAAACAAGTGCAATAATTCTGTTATGCAATTAAGCAAAATTATACCCTTCAACATAGTTTCACAGTTAATAAAAAAGGCCTTGAAAGTTGAGCGTCTGCACCGACCAGCGGTTCTTCTTGTTTTATATGTGTTGCCCTTGTAGCTGAAATTTGGGGCGACCAACTGTGTCCCTTTGCCGTTATATATCCATCCTATTTGGCCTTATTGACCTGCTTAATATGTTTCCTTGAAGTGAGTAGTGTGTAAATCAAGCTGCTGGTTAAATGCAAACTGTTTCCAAAATGCCCTTTTTATTCCTTGCCACCACAGGCAGAAGGCGGATATAGAAATGCCTTCCGTCCCATTTTTAGTGTCTGCTCTGTTACTAAAAAACTAATAGACAAACTGCAATGAAATTCACACAATGATCGAGAGCAATGAGAGGAAATGCAGAGTGCCTTTTATAGTGTCATATTTGTGTTCATCTTACTTTCTGCTTCATGTCCAGTGATAAAACTGTCTTCAAACAAAGCACCCAATCATGGGTTCTGCAGCTATGTAGGAAAAACATTGCAGCGGGGGATATGGCTGTCTCTCAGAATGCTTCTTGTTGTTATTAAAGTCTTGCACACATGAAGCACCCTGTCTCCTTTAAATCCTGAGGGAAACACTAAAGTATATAGTTCTGTGTTTAGTTCAAATAATTAGAAGATGTGTTTAGTTCTACCAGACCAGAGATGTTTTGAGAACTAATGTGCTGTTTATATCATGTCACATGATGTGGGTATGGTGAAGGAGCAATACAAAGCAAGTCAGTTAACTCACACAAACCACAATCATGTTTCCTTAATTATAGACATCAGTGAGTTGCTTTCTTAAACTGTAGTTACTATTCTTGAAGATACAACTTACAAATATTGTTCCAAGCAGTGACGACTGCATGTCGAAGAATAATTTTACAAATTTATAAAGTAACACTTCATTACAGATGATGGCCAATCACATGAGTGGGAATCCATCACAAGACGCCTTCACTGACTGGCTTCATTCCAACTACGTGAGCAGGGAGGCTCTAGATAAGCGACTAAAGGATCTGGCCACGGACCTCACGGCCAGTGTGATGGTAATGATGAAGGACCTGCAGGAGTCTCAGCAGCTACAGCAAAAACAGTCACAGCATGTGTATGTGGCTGGCGACTTGACTAGCGTCGGGGAGCAGGTTGGTTGGAATGTTAAGTCATAAGATATACAGTTGATCTGTTGATAGAGTTGTTGCCAAGTTGGTAATACATTGTTAATCATCTCATCATCTCTCATAATATTTATTTAACAGCTGCTGTGTTTTTAACACGGAGTCTCTGTGTATCGGGCAGAAACTCTTTTATTTTCCTACTTCTCATGTCTGCCACACAAATCAAGCGGATGTTCTATTGAAGCCCATTTACACATGTGTACACGTTGTTAAAATAAGTTTTCTATTGCTCCAAAACTTTGCTTTGAGGAAGTTAAAAGAAACCCATATACAGTCAAAATCGTACTAATGGTGACCTCGGTTTGGCGTAACACTGGCCATAACGGTCTGCCTTTGGTCCTCCCAATACATTCGGCTACAAATCTCACCTTTATATAACAAAATCTGCTCAACGCAGTCAGTGGCAGGTGTAAATGAGCCCAATTAGTGTCCAATTATCACTTATAACGGTCATTGTCAATTGAATCCCAAAACGAAAGTAGGTAGAGAGATATTACGAGATCTCGCGTGAAATTGTATCACGTGTTCGTTGCTATGTAACTATGTAAACTTATTCGCGTTGTACAAACTTTGACTGGTGTTTTAGGAACTTTTTTTTTTATTTTTTTATCGTGAGTCGATCGTAAGTAATTGAGTCAGTGTTTAAACATCATCAGTCAGTCTTACAGTAAGGACCTACTTTAGGCCTATTGAAAAATGGCTTCCAAACGTAAGGCTCTCATGCTAGAGAAACGGGTAGAAGTGTTAAAACAATTGGAAAATGGCCAGTTCTAGGGTCATATCAGAGAGATATGGTGTAGATCGTACACACATTCAACAAACCTTAAAAAAAAGGAGAGACTATGTTTAATTACTTCATACTTTACATGTACAAGTTATGTAACATGACCCTCTATATAACAGCCACCTGCTTACAGCAGCCAACTTCAATCATTTCCTTAGGTGACCGCTATAGACAGGTTTGACTGTATACGTATAATTCTTGTTCATCTTGTGTAGACCCACACAGTATAAGAAATAATGGTATTTAGCAAATTTAAATTGGAAAAAAATAATCACTGATGACTGGCTACATGCGCATTTAACTGTAAAACAGTGCATGGGTACAAAATTTTGAGACGTTTTAAGCTAAACCTATGTCCTATCAAATTTTTAAAACTATCATCTTTTCATAAAACATGATCTTTTGACTATGTACCTCAAACAGTATAATCAGGATTATTTGTAGACCATAAAAAAATCTTGTTACAGCAAGTGCGGTTGATGATCGAGGAAGCCTTATTTAGATACAGTGCCGACAAGACTGGAATTGCAGACTTCGCTCTAGAGACAGCAGGTGTGTACAAATGTAGCATTTAAAACTGGAGGAATATTTGAAATTGAGATGTATAACTGAGCTGCAGATTTCATATATCCTAGCATGACTCAAAACGTTGCTTTGTCTTAAATATTTAAGGTGCCTATTTATCGTACACACTTGATTGTCACAAAAATTAAAAAAAACTCCATTGGTGTAGTTATTTAAATGTGTATGCCCCCATCACTGAATGGTGAGGGAACTTATAGCTTCCGTCCCGAAAAGTCTTTGTGTGTATCTCCTCCCACAGATTTCAGACAATTGTTTTGAATCTTTACAGGATGCTTACCTATGGCTGGTGTTTTTTCTTCAGTTTTTACATTGAAATAGTTCTGTGTGTGTGTCCACAGTTTTCATCTGATTGTTTGGAAACTTTACATGATGTCAAAATGTGCTTATCAATTTGGCGTCAAAATCGACCTTGTATTACCGGAGTTCTTTTTTCATCAAATTAGTTTTTAGTGTCTATCTCTTCCCACAGTTTTCAACCAATTGAAACTTTACAGGATGCTTATCTATGATCAAAATTGACCTGGTTTTATCGAAGTTATGGCCCTTTTTTTGTCAAATTTTACTTACTTTAAAATAGTTTGTGTGTCTATCTCCTCACACAGTTTTCAACTAGTTGTTTTGAAACTTAATTATAGGATGCTAACCTATAATGTCAAGATGTGCATATTGGATCTGAAACAAAATCAACCATGTAATACATGAGTTACGACCATTTCTTCATCAAATTGTATGTTTTCCGCTGAGTGTTTTCATTTAGGATATCCGTGTCCCATAGACGCATTTCTAGTTTATATTTTATTTCTTCATTGATGTTATTGAAAGTTTTGGGTGTTGTTAAAAGTTTTGATTATTTGTGAGTTGTGATCAAAATAGAGATATTTGATGGTCTTGTGGGTAGCATGTTTGCCCCTAATCGAAATGTGATTCGAGAAATGGTTGGGCAACACTGTGCTTGTGACTGAACAAGTCACTGAAGTCCTGTTGTTCTCTTCTGAGATGAGGAAGTAAACTAGACGGTACTATTTACTGGAGACTGTCCTCATGTGAATGCTCTCTCCTCTCTTATCTGGGAGTAGCGTTAAATAACCTAAATAATGTGCTAATTTCAAATCTGACAGGTGAGAGTAAAAAATCATACAGTTGCATCCTAGTGTTTAGTATGTGAATGTATGTTACAGGTGGTACAGTTGTGAGTACTCGCTGTTCTGAGACGTACTACAGGAAGACAGCATTAGTCAGTGTGTTTGGTGTACCTCTCTGGTACACATCCAACTCTCCGAGAACTGTTATACAGGTATACTGTGTTTTGATTTTGTTTTAAACATTCAACTTGTGACCTGTCTGAATAGTCATCATTTTGTATTATCCTTTCCCTCCGACTTTACATACCGCTATGTTACATAACATGTGAAAACTATTGAATGGGAGTTAACACATAGTTTGTTTCCATTTCCTAGTTTATTAAATAAACAGCAGTTTTTTATCAGTCTTGTGAACCCATCAGTTCCATGTGTTTCAGCAAGAGTTACTTGCAATAATATCTTCTATGCTCCATTTTGAATTCCTTTCTCCGATCCTTGTCGTGGCCATGTTAATTATCCTCGAGCAAGATAATTAATCCACATTGCTTAGTACTGCTTCTACCCAGGAAACCACCGAAAGTATATAGGTTGCAAGAGCTTGCTTTGTACCAATGTAAAAGAAATATGTTTAAATCAATTCCTTTCTTGTAAATTATTTAAAGTTAAAAAAATAGCATATGCACCAATGTATAGATACGTTGATGTTGTATAATTATATTTCCAAAGCCGGAGGTATACCCAGGTCAATGTTGGGCATTCCGAGGTGGCCAGGGTTACATTGTGATACAGACGTCTACAATCATCATTCCTAGCGGCTTTACATTAGAACATATACCCAAATCCCTGTCACCAACTGGAGAAATAGACAGTGCACCTAAGGATTTCACAGTTTTGGTGAGTACCGGTACATGCTATTATTGCTTATCTATGCATACTTTATTCTGAAACTACAAGACATGAGGCTCCAGTTATCAAGGTGAATCCAACCTCGTATTTCAGATTTCTCTTTTATTCGTACAACTTATCACTTCAATACAAACATTAGTATTTCAGTGGGATATTGTTCTGGAGTGCAACTGGTGAATCGTCATTGAAAAAGTAAAATACAAGGATCATAAAAGGCCGAGATATTCTTTTCCTGATATTCTTTTTCTTGAAGGAAAAACAAATTCATGATTTAAGGCTACACAATTATGCTGCTACATGGATACAAAATATTTTCTTTATGGCAAAACAATAGACTTGCATGAAAATTTATGATCTAAACATTAAGTATTGATCTTTGTTAAAGTTGAAAGAATCTTCAGAATCGTCTAATGCGGATTTTATAACCTGAGATTGCACGTTTACTTTCAGGGACTGAAGTCCGAGTATGATGTAGATGGCATGTCACTGGGTAACTACACATACAATGATAATGGCAAACCTATGCAGTTCTTCCCTTCACAGGTATATCAACATTCTTTACAATGCTGTCTTACAAAAGCCTCGATATATTCATTGTTTTTTTCATTCATCGGTAAAAAAAGAAAAAACGAAAGGACATTCCTAGTATTTTAACTTTTTATGCGGAAAGGGGCATTGTTACCCCTGTCATTCCGTCCGTCCGTCCCATCCAAATTGGTTTCCGCTTAGTAACTTTTGAAAGGGTCCATGTTTGTAATTAATATTTGGTGTGTAGCTGTGTAATTATAAGATACAGGTCACATTCGATTTCGGTCAACGTTGCTCATTTTATGCAGGAGTTGTGGCCCCCGTTTCGACTTAATTTTCTGCAACAAATTGGTTTCCGCTCAGTAACTTTTGAAAGGGTCCATGTTTGTAATTAATATTTGGTGTGTAGCTGTGTAATTATAAAATACAGGTCAAGTTCGATTTCGGTCAATGTTGCTCATTTTATGCAGGAGTTGTGGCCCCTTTCGACTTAATATTCTGCAACAAATTGGTTTCCGCTCAATAACTTTTGAAAGGGTCCATGTTTGTAATTAATATTTGGTGTGTAGCTGTGTAATTATAAAATACAGGTTACGTTCGATTATGGTCAACGTTGCTCATTTGATGCAGGAGTTTTGGCCCCTTTTCGACTTAATTTTCTGCAACAAATTGGTTTCCGCTCAATAACTTTTGAAAGGGTCCATGTTTGTAATTAATATTTGGTGTGTAGCTCTGTAAACAAAAATACAGGCCAAGTTCGATTTAGGTCAACAGCAGTCAATTTCTGAAGGAGTTATGGCCCCTTTTCCGCTCAATAACTTTTGAACGGTCCATGTTTTGAATTCATTTATTTTTTGGCCAATTCATAGTTCTAGTAACTTATACCAGGGGCATCCGTGTCCTATGGACACATTTCTAGTTTTTAACATGTATTTCTCTAACGTGCACTGTCAATGAAATAAGTCCATTTACCATACCGATACTAAAAGGTCAAGGTCACAGTATGAATTCAAAAGTAAAGTATTTACCTGAAATTTAAAGACAAAAACTTAATATTCCTTGTATTTTAAAATATTTCTTTCTGCATATATATGTTTGACAATTTACCATGCCTATATCACAAAGTCAAACATTCAACATTGCTTATTCAAATTTATTCACAATTTGCATATGTCCAGTATTATCAAGGCCGCTCAAAAACAGAAGTATTGCATTATGGCCCTTTTTTTTACTAAGAAATGCATAAAGTCCGGTCCCTGTTTATAGGCGAGTCATATGAATCTACGACTGTTTGTCTTTTATACTTCCCACAGTTTATAACAGTTAACCATGTATTGACTATTTTAGGTTATGGGGAAACTAAAGGAATTCAAAGTTTTTGAGCTGAAGATTCTGAATAACTATGGCAACCAGGAGTATACATGTCTGTACAGATTCAGAATCCATGGAAAACCATACAGTCAGATATTGCCATCAACAGAGTAGTGGTGTCGCTTTCTCTTTATCTGTCATCTTCTGTGATATGTATGTCATGTAACATCATTGTTCACACTCAGGTGTGAGTGTGTGGAAGTTGCACATTCTGTTACACTTGTCAATGTCAGTCCAGTTGACATTGTTTTGTACATTTACAGTGATGCACTGCCTTACTGCCAACCAAAGTGCAGAGCTGCGCATAGTCTATTTTACAAAGGTTAATAGTTTTAATACATACATACTAAACATTGCAAATGAAGGTTAGAGAATAGGGTTGATTAGCTTGTTTTCAGATCCTTTATAATTTGACATTGTACATAACATCTATATGTGAACATTACAAAATAAATACTGTTTAAACTAAAGGTTCGAGACCTTTTACGCTTAAAGTGTTTGTTTGTTCGATATCTTTTACAGATAATTTTTTTGTTTGAATATCATTAAAATGTTTCTGTGTGCTCTCTCATTTATTGAAATTGTGTAATTACCGGGTGCCTTTTCTGCGTATGTGTGATGAGATTTTTTCTGTATTCTCATGATACATGTAGGCATTTAAGGGAAATAAATTTCATTGAATTGCTGTTTAACAGCAAATTAAGACATTATCGTAGTCTATTACGAGCTGACCGAGAGAGAGTGGTAGGATACATGGGAATCTGGGGATCGTGTCTTACTCTTACTACTGTGGGAGCTCAACTTGTGAAGTGAGAAAGTGTCGATTGTTACGGATAGTGGGAGGTATACAGTACTGGTTCTATCCAGAAAAAATGGAGTGGTCTGCTTCTATCACAAAACAGTCGACTGTCATATATGCCCTAAAATGTGCTAAAAATGACGTAAAACACCATTCAAACAAACAAACAAACAAATCTAATAGATTGCTATAGTTCTGTAACGTTCTCTGAAGATAGACTCCGACACCCTCGACTGCTAATTCAAAAAAGTTCCTGACCAACGGACGAGGCGAACATATTTATCATCTTGCCAAAGGCTCACAGAAAAAACAAAACACATTGTGCAAGTGAGACTCGATCCTGTAATCTATGGATTTAAAGTGTATCGTCATGTACGAGGCCTGTCTCCTATACATATTGGTCTATAGGTGCTGATTACTACCTGCATTATAATTATATACCTCCTTGTGTTCACTTCATTACTGAATCTCCAGTTGTACAGCTTCAGAGCGGATGGAAGAAGATCTTTTATTATTTATACTTGTTATTTTATAAAATTTTGACACAAATATTAAATTGAATATCTTTAGCAAAGGAAGAAATGAACTTTTGTGTGGATGATTCTTTCCTACCAGAGTATTACAAATGAACGCTTTGGTAGAACAACAGGGGTTGTATTATTGGCAATAATTTCATGTTGTATTGTTCAATACTTGAGTTATAAGGTATATTAATTAGAGAATCTTAAATGAGAGTTGTTTTATTATTGAATTAATTGTAACCTGTTTGCAGAAATGGTTTGATGTGTCGGACGAGTAATTTAAATAGTAAATATGGGCTATTCCAGGAAAAAAAAATATGGGGATGGGTGAGGTGGGGTTGGGTTGGGGGTGGGGAGGAAGATACTTTTTCTCCAGCCAACCAACAATAGAATTCTCTAGTTTTCATTCCCCCCACCACCCATATAACTGGTATTCACATGATCGCAATCACCCACAGCATTGAAATTAAAATGATCTGTGTAGATACCTATTATACTATGAAATAATTGAGGCCCAACTAATAGAGTTGGTGTAGTGTATTTGTTGTTCTCGTTCTACAATTGAACAAGCAGTGAAAGACATGTTTTGCTATTAGTGTGACAAAATTGACGTATCTCAGAAAAGTATTTGGTCATTGACCCCCTACAACAATCGTTTATCAAAACACTATCCAGGTGTTCAGGCCATTTAATAATGTATATTTGCCGATTAAAAGTATAGGTTTATATACAGATTCTTAAAATACCCGTGATTGAATGTGCGTAATATGAATTATGAGTTGGTAACTCTTAATTTGATGCTCCAGTTTGGGGTTTGGTCTGGCCGGTTAAAGCCGTTTATATTGTGTCTATAGCATTTATATTCTCAAAACATGTGAGTTATATATATACCTTGTCATCGGTAGGTTTAGAAACGGTGTACATATGTTGTAAAATTTGCCTGTTGATGGAGGGTTATGGACCAGTTAAATTCTAGTACAACATACAGACACACACACACCAAACTCACACACTATATTTTTTCTGGAATGGCGCAAAAGCATGAATGTGAGATTCTATTTTATCACATAACTGGAAACGTTCGATAGGGTGCCTTAATATAATGTCATTGAATAGTGTTATTACACTCCAACTATTACACTCCCAGAGTGTAAGTGGGAGGGTAAGTTATGTGATAATAAGAGTTATTAAAGACAACATGACTGTTTTAATACACAGGGTCTTTAATATACTTATTTACTGGCTTGTTTTATTTATCAAATTGGTGCTTGATATTTACTCTGAAAGCCTTGTTCCTCCATACAATAACTATTGAAATGTCATTTTGCCCTCCTGTTTACATTAGCTACAGTGTTAAAGGGGCTTGCCTCCATCATGGGTCTGAAATGAAACTTCTTGGATTATTACATAATTTTATTGCAAAATAAAAATAATTGCTTATCATGTATAACTACATATTTTTTCTAAAAGCATCTTTATTACAGCATGTGTAATCAAACAGCTTTGAAAACTTTCGAAACTGTACAGTTCGGGTGCATTGAGTAGCCGACATTTTGTATCAATTATTCATTTCCTGTAGTGTGTTCAGTCACAAATTTCACAAGGAGTTTTGTTGATTTTCAATCTCATTAAAATCATATCCTAATTACGCTTTGATACTCTCCACTATAGGATCTGACAACACAGCCTTGGAGGTCACGTCAGATTGACCTTTCATCTAATCAATATTCATGAGAAGATCAACTAAATTCAACCAATGAAATCGCGCATTTCTTACGCACTTTAGAGGATATTCGAGTGAACTGAACAACAAGAAATCCAAATAAAACACATAGATCTATATCCGAAAAAAGATAAAGTCTTCGTGTGTTATTGTTGTGGATTGCACGATAAATTAAAAAAATGCACTAAATGGCATGTTTTACATCAAGAAGACAAAGAAAATCATGGGTGCGCACCACGCTCATGTTTTTTTGAAAACATTCGGAACAGTAACCGAGATTAGTCTGACAAGGTTTTCTAAATAGAATGTCCTAGTACGTCTGGCCCGCTTATCTCAGCTGATAGCGAAGTCGACTATTGCTACGTTCTGTTATTATTACCCGCGAGTGTAACTTTAGTGTGGGTTCAACCCCACAAAGCGGTACATAATATTTTGTTGAATTCCGTCAATCTTGTTTTTTTTCCAGTAAATATTCAATAATGGTTGGTGTGTTATGTTTGTCAACGCAGTTATTTTGTGTTTTATAAGCTAAAAGTTACGGACATTGTCTCTTTCAATACCGAGCATAGACTGCTCCACGGCGTTTGACTGAAACACAACATACGCATTGAAGCAGTCTATACCGAGCAATTTTGTAGGCTGAAATCTGATTGGCTAATCATAAGGTCAATCTGACGTGACCTCCAATGCAGTGTTGTCAGATCCTTAGTAGTGTAGAGTATCATAGCATGATAAAGGGTCTGAAAATCTCGCTAGAGGCAGCATGGTAGAACCCCAACAACAGCATTCAAAGTTTTCATCATCACACTGCGTATGCAAACGTGGAAACATGGCATCATCTACTATAGTGTCTACTATAGAATTTGCAGCAACTCTGCAGTTCTGCAGGTTAGAAGGTTCTAGGCCCATTCTCCATATTTTATCTTGATGTAAATGGAGGATGAGCCTGGCACGTTCATTCCTGTAAGGCGCCATAAATTATAACCGTTCATGTGTTGGTGCGCCGCAAAACCCAATTCAGTTTCACATGCCTAACACATAATCAAAGTCTAAGAAACACAATTTTGAAAACAAACATTAAGGCAAGTCTCTTTAAACATGTTAAACTTATCTTTATTTATATGTTTAATATATAGAATTTGATTGGCATATACTATGTTTACTGTTGTTACTATTTAATATATAGTTACTGATATTTTAATCTTACATTTGCTTCTTCTCTCTGTGTTGTGTAAAGTTCATAATGTTTTTGTACGTTTTTATAAGAATCCACTTGCTTTTTTGTTTTATTGCTAGTCACATGTTTTATTGCTTAATGTATCCCCATAGTGTTTTATTCTTAACCATGTTTTATGTTTTGTGTCTAATTTAAATGTTTGATGAAGCTGTATCATTAATTATGTAACTTAGACACAGTAAATACCACCGTGATGTGGGCTTCCTGTTGATTATCTGGGATTATTTAGATGTTGGTGTTAATCATATCGTAATGGCATATTGTCCATCAGCATTAAATTTCAAAATGAGAAACACAAATTGTTGAGGAGATCCAAATTTACTGTAGGGAAAACAAAGCTCTGCTGAATTTATTTGGTTGAGGAACGACAGTAAAAAAAAAGGACAATCCCATATAGCTCAGTCAACTGAGTCTGTCAAGAATCTGATGTAAGATCTGCCCCAGTTGGCTTTGAGTCAAAACAAATTAGACTAGGAGGTAAACTCCCCCAACGTGGCCTGGAAACTGAATACCATGGTTACGATTGAGTGGGGATCAAGAATCTGACATTCAATTCCAGTAGTCATTTTCATCTCCATTATTGTCATATTTTGTTCATCACCATTCCCCATTCCAACCTGATATAAACTAAGCTGTCAAAAGGTTGTAAAACACCATTCATTTTTGCTGACGTATGGTTGATCCATCATCAGTTGATCTAGACTTGACGGCTGTGGGGTACCTCAGTGAATCAGGCCTGGTGCTTTGGAGCTGCAGTCCTCTGCCCCTCGTGGGTTTGCTCTTTGGTGGAAGCATGTCTGATGGGAAACTTCATCTCATGTCATCTGCCTCTGAGGTTGCTTTCACATATAACCTAATATGGTGTGTTAACATGACATAGAACTATTTCATTTCATTCCTAGACTTGACATATAGATTGACTGGGTAATGTAGGCTACTGTTATTTCAGTAGTCAGACGGAGAACTTTAAATCATGATTTCAGTTTAAAAGCTTGAAAATAGTGTTGGTATATACGAAACATTGAATCTTTTTACACTAGATTCTCAGTATGTTGTCTAGGAAAGCACAGAAATAAAATAAAACTAATCAAATTTATTCCACATTACAAACAGTGGATAGTACATAATGAGCATGAATTTGATTAGTTGCATCATTAAATGTCATAATCCAGCTTGTAATTTAGATGTGTACGCCTTATATGTCAGCATCAACATTTAAACATACTGAGTTTTTTGGTCTCCAACATTTAAACATCATACTGAGTTTTTTTGGCTCCAACATTAAACATCATACTGAGTTTTTTTTTGCTCCAACATTAACATAATACTGAGTTTTTTTTTGGCTCCAACATGTATTCAAGGTATTGTTAAATGTACATGTTTTATTGAAGTAACCTACATGCCTACATTTAAAGGGACACATGGCACTTTTGGTTTATTGCTTTGAAACTTGGCACATGTTTACTATCATTACACAATGTTGTATGACAAGAACCATAACTCTGTCGTGTATTTTACCCGAATTGTCCCCCCTTTTTCTGTTAAATGGTTGAAATCGCAATCCGGCCTTCGCACAACTGTTGGTGCTTCACTTGTTTATATTATAAAATGGCAGGTGAATTGGTTTGTTATTAATGGTACGGGTATTGTTTTGTTCATAATGGCTAAAAAAGTTCCAGATCATTTTGCCAAGGTTAAATTCAATTGTTTCAATTAAAACCTCGGGACATTGGGAGTTCAACCTGTTATGGAGAAAGTGTCGATTCTTACGTATGGCGGGAGGTATATAGTACTGGTTCTACCCAGGAAAATAGGGTAGTCTGCCTCTACCACAAAATCGACCGTCATATATGGCCTAAAATGTGCTAAAAATTACGTAAACAACCATTCAAACAAATCGAACAAATGTATCATTACCATTAAAGGGACATGGGGCAATCTTGTTTTTTTTAAAACTCATGGCGTCCTGTTAGTTTTTAATATAACTTGAATATTAATTATTTGCAATCATTGATATTAAATATTCGAATAGTTCAAAGCAAATTGTTTTTTACATATTAATAACTTTTCATAATATTGCACCAATAATATATTTAAAAATTTGGCAGAATATTGAAGACATTTGAAGTCTCACATTTTTATTAAATTATATGCAGGCAGTTTTAAAGTCAAAATGAGGAAGGATTAATAAACAATGCGTTAAATAAAATTCAAGATTGCCCTGTGTCCCTTTAAGATTGAAAATAGTCATATTGTGGCTTTAAGATTTTAAAATACTCTAAAACTTTATATATACACATTCATGTTAATTTATCAGTTAAATATTTGGGTATATATTGGGTATATATTGTAAAGTTAAAGGCAGCAAATTGTTTTTCATTTGTACATAGTCTAGTATTCATATGTAACTTGTATGTTGTTATAGATTCCACTGTAGTGTTCACATGGTTGTGTTTTGAAATGTTAAAGCTTCAACCGTACCTACCTGTATACGACTTTGTTCTGTTTTGTACTAAATATATATTCTATAGTTTAAATACATGTATGTGTAGTATGTTTGTATAGAAATAAAATGACTGCGTTTTGCTTCAAAGTTAGACAAGAGATCTGAAAGTAGAGATTGGGCACTTGGTCAAAACTCTCATAATCTTGTATGACACAAGCCAAAACTGCAAAATCTCGTTCTTTATTTTCTTGTCTTATATTTAAGACAGAAAGAGTATAACATTTGCAATGCACACGGGATATTATTCTCTTTAATTTTAGACAAGTTGCAGTCTCCTTTTGTGAAAAATGACAAATTCTTTACAGTTACAAAAAAATGTTTTACAACTTCAAGAGAGAAAGTAGCCTAAATATGCCATTTAAAATATTTTTACTTAACACAGAACACTTTTGGTAGTACCAACGCATTCAACATTTATGTTCTTACATTTTAGACCATTTCCCCGTGTGGTTCCCGGCCCCCGTTTGGTCACAGGGCAAAGAATAGGGCCACTGCAGATGCCTTTGGAGGGGTAGGCAGAGGGGTAGAATCCCCCCAAATTCATGTTCATTTTATCATTTTTTGTTCATGAAAGGTCTTCATCATGATCCCTGCATTGTTTCAGGTGCTATCTCGCTCGCATCAAAAGAGCATTGGCAGAAAAACAATAACGTGGCTCCAGCGTAAATGGAGTTTCTACGATAGAATTTGCGGCAACTCTGCAGTTCAGGGTGAGAAGGTTCTAGGCCCATTTTCCATATTTTATCTCGATGTACATGGAAGATGAGCCTGGCATGTTCATGCCTGTTAGGCGCCATATAACCTTTTCATGTGTTGGTGCGCCTTAAAACCCTAATTCAGTCCATCCATTTGCAAACTTTTTTAAGAAATGACAATTTCTATACAGTTACAAATGATAGTGGATACAGTGAAATTTCGAGTTGCCCATCTGGAAGAGGAAGTTGCGAATCTCTGTGTTATTGTTTGAACAAAACATAATCTCTGTCAAGCTTAATTAATGTGTACAGATGCAGTACGTGTGGTGGAAGGACAATTATACCAAATCTAGCAATTATTCGTCAATTCATCATTTGCTTTAAAATACATTTCCCACCATTTCGGGTTGAACATTTAATCTGAAATAACTGCACGAATATATACTTAACGCCATTAAAAGTGCTTTTTTTACCAAGGTCGATTACATAATTCCGATTTTACTTCTTTCAATACATGAATTTGATCGGTCACCAGATTTATAGCGAATGTGGATAATTTCTAACATGTACATAACACTACAATCGATCTTGGCAATAATCACAAAATAAAATAAATTGCAATTGCGTTAAGTATATATCAAATTTTACATACTGATAGAATAGTATAACCTATTGTAAAATCAAACAACAATGATATTAAAGTGTCTTTTATTGATTTTTTGGTACAATTTCATCATTTTCATCATCAGCATCTATACGTGTGACAGTTGTAGTGCTTATTATTATGTATTGTTTTAATGTTGTACTGCTATACATCATGTAGTCTGAGAAATGCTGAAATAAATTAATTCTAATTGCTACAGTTGTTTTCCTTGTGTTATTACCTCGTCCTATTAACAGTTTTACACAAGTGGCTTCCCGTGTGGTTGCCGGGGTAGAATACAACCACTGCAAATCCCGCTAGAGGCAGAGGTGTACCCCTGTTTGGCGCCATATAACCTTTCTTGTGTTGGTGCGCCGTAAACCCCCAATTCAATTAAATTACACAAGTAACACCGCTACTCAGTATAACATGTATAGGGCTAAAACAGCTTTGAACCTCCTCCATCATGAGGAATAATGCTTTTGTTGACCAATGCTTATTGGCAAATGTATTATTAATTTGTTTGCTAAACCTGTTCAAGAATATTCCATATGGAATATGTTTAAAGGGACACTTGCAATCTTGAAGTTTCTATTAGCATTTCGATTTATTTATCCTGTATCATTTTACCTTGAACCCTGCGTGCGTATATTAAATAAAATTTAGAATTTTCAGTTTTTCTTCATTATTCTACCATAGGTTTGAATATATTATTGATGCAATATAATCAACAGTTAGAAATATGCAAAAACAACTTGGTTTATACTGTTGTTATAGTTAATATGAATGTGAACAAATGCAGAAAAACTAAAGGGACACCGCGAGTTTTAAAGAAATCAAGACTTTAATGTCGGTGCATTTATATACATCATGTACATGTATCATCTTAATTTTGTTTCGTTTGAATACTGCTTGTATGAAACTTGTTTAGCTCAGTAAATATGATTAAAATTTAAATAGAAGTTGGTTTTAAATACATAACAGAGCTCTTTTCAAAAATACACGATTAATGTTGAACTGGTTTAAATCCTCTACTTGTAAAGTTGTTTATATTATAATTCTGTGTCTCCAATTATGCTCTAATTGTAACACCGAATTCAGCTTTTTATATGAGATGTTCAGCCATTTCCAGATGATCTAAAACAAGTTCCTGAATAGTAAATTTCCCATTAGTAACACCAGGGAGTACGTTATATGACGTACTCCCTGGTAACACACTGCTTGACCTAAATGTCCGACCATTCCCCCAATATGTAGCCTTGTGCACGCTTAGAACCCACCTCAACGAATCCACCTCAACTCTACATTGTATCGACAGGGTTGCCTGATATAATATGATAGGTTTCCTCACCTCTCACATCAAATGAAAAATATCACTCTCAGCATCGAGTTTCACCAAGCCTCGGAGATATTAAACGGATTTTTTGTTCCTCATCGAAAATGGAATACACTTAACTGTTAGTTTGCTATTGATACAAAAGTCTTGAACACAGTTTGGTTGTACTACAAACATGTCACTCATTACGGCTATCTGTAGGCCAGGTACATATCTGGTATATGGATATTTAGCCGTGGTTGCATGTAGGAGATCATCTATAACCTGATGTGTACGCCTGCTTGACATTTGTAAATTCTTAAGCATGTTGTCAATGAAAGCACGGAAGTATGTATCGCCGTAATCCAGTCGAACTGTGTCGTTAGTCTCTGCCCACATACGGTTGTTAGTTTGTACGTGGAAGTCTCCGTCGGCTATTGCAGTCCTGAAATGCATATAGTGGAATGTTGATACATAAAGTGCAATGTGATGTCCCATGGAGGAAGATAAAAAAATCAGACTCGAGACATCTCGCAGAAATTAAGCACATTTTAAAATTCAACTGAACCGAAGTTAATGTTTAACTTGTTATCAACAGTTTTGCAGTTGTTATTTTCACTCTTGATTGCAAAACTGTTGATAACAAGTTAAACATTAACTTCGGTTCAGTTGAATTTTAAAATGTGCTTAATTTCTGCGAGATGTCTCGAGTTTTGCAGTTGTTATTTTCACTCTTGACTATAACGTCGCTCCAGCGTAAATGGAGTGTCTACAATAGAATTTACAGCAACTCTGCAGTTCATGGTGAGAAGGTTCTAGGCCCGTTCTCCATATTTTATCTCCTCGATGTACATGGAGGATGAGCCTGGCATGTTCATTCCTTTTAGGCGCCATATAACCTTTCATGTGTTGGTGCGCCTTAAAACCCCAATTCAATCACTCTTGAGAAGTTAAATATCTGCACAAGGATTTCCAATTAAAGGCGTGGACACGATTTGTTAAAAATAAATGAGGAAACTCGATTATTTGAATACGAATCTCCGTAAAACAGATGCAAAGGTTGAACGGGAATAGCAGAATTCACAGATGAAGCCATCTAAAAACAAGCATTTAAAACAAATAATTGACATTTGAATTTGAAGTGTGAGACGTTACAAACATTGAAGTGAATTGTATTTAAAGTCGCACCAACATCTAAGGTCATATGGCGACTTTCCAGCTTCCATTGCTGGAGGAAGACTGCAGATGCCTCTCCTGGCAATTTTAGTGCACGGGCGAGCACCTGGTATAACCATCAATGTTCCACAATACAGCTTGATAGCTTCCTCACATAAAGATTCCTGGTCTCATGAGGGCTTGAACCCACAGCAGTGATTTCAAGTCAGACTCTAACCACTCGGCCACGGACGCCCCATCACAAACATACATGATTGACAATTAGTGGTACAGCCTTTGCAGTCAATGGTTAAAAATCATCCCAGTATATCGGAACAGCGTAAATAAAGGAAACGCCATTGCCTTCGCCAGGTTTGGTTGTTGTCAAACTATTAAAAAGTTTGGTTTCTTGCAATTATTACAATCTATCACCAGTTTGAGTTGCTAGAAATATATCACCAGGGCTTAGTTGCTAGCAATCTATCGCTAGGTGTGGATGATTGCAATCCTTGCAATCTTTCACCAAGTTTGGTTGCTTGCAATCTATCACCTGGTTTGGTTGCTTTCACACGGGACCGACGGCTACATACAGGTGTATCTCCGAAGTATGGCATACTTTCACAGTACTTCGCTACTGGTATTTGAACTTGAAATTTAAACAGAAATGTCTGGTATACGTCCATTCGGATCGAAAGACAATTTCGAAAGCTCGCATTATATAACACTTTACTCTCACCTGTAAAGTTTTGGTTCTATAGTTATGACTTTAACACCGAACTTCCACATTTCTCTTCGTAGACTGTCGGAGAAGCCAATGACGGCATATTTAGATGCAGAATACGCAGTAAATCCAGGAAGGGCACAGCGTCCTGCAAAATGTGTACGCATATTAGTTTTAAAGAACAGAATAATACTGTCACATTTAAATCGCTTTTTTTTATACTTATATAATATTAGATATTGATTCGTAAATAATCTGCTATAAAGCGCATTCACCATAAAATGCAATATAGTATACTTAACCATTAACCCGTTACATATATATATAATGGACTGTTCTTTCTTTGAATTAAGACCATTCCATTTATGTGACAAATGCGTGTTTTGAGGAAAATGACTGATCAGCAGCCGGACATTGTAAACCTTGATTACTCGCAGGCTGATCTGGGTTTACCATGGACCCATAGGCTGTTATAGTCGTGCTTAGCGGGTTAAGGGTTAAGACAACGTGTATTTTGATGTATTAATATCATGGAATAATTGTTTTAACGGAAAGCGAAACCTTACCGGCCAGACTAGATATATTGATGATCCTTCCGTGACCCCTACGCACTAGAGGTAAGCACGCTTTTGTCATACGAATAGTCCCCATCAAGTTGACACCAATCACCTTCTCGTACGCGTCCATAGTGCACCACTCGGTCTCGGCGAACACCGCAACACCCGCGTTGTTGATCACAGCCCAGAGTCCTATAATAGCGGGTCACAAAAAATAGCATGAGAAGTCGTATAGACCCGCTATTCCGAAGCAAGCCAGACATCCATCTAAAGTTTACATGTTTTAATAAGTCATCTTGAAAGTAAATATGTTATGGATATGTCATGAGATCACGAAACTCTGATGACTGAGCTGTTCACGTAAGCAATTCAACTATGTTTTACAAAACAAATTGCAACAATACCAAACAATCGATGTCCTTTACATTATAAGAACGATACGGCTCAGAACTTCATCCGCGCGTCAGGATGTTTATGCAGTGGTTCTATAAAACAATTGTAAATGTTTACAGAGATTTCCTCTGAAACATTTACGGAGTTTTCCTCTCAAAAAAATAAGTTTAATTTATGGTCATTACAGTTTATAAACGTGTTCCTGATTTGTTGCGTAAACATTTTGTTTTGTATTTTTCTGCTGTTATTCAGAAGGTATGTACTTGTACACAATCTATTTTCTTTTTAAAGTTTTCAAGACAGCCGGTGACATAAGTGTTCTTTAGAACCCTCTGTAAGTTTTTAAGCACTTCAAGTGTAGTTTAATTTACTGCAATGCACTCGCTCTCAGAACCTTTACTATTGTTTAAAGCAGGCATTAAAGGCCTTAGATAGTTTAAATTGTGTATACAGATGTGCAGACACGAAGTAGTATGGAAATACTCAGGATTGTTTAGATTGTGTATACAGATGTGCAGACATGAAGTAGTATGGAAATACTCAGGATTGTTTAGATTGTGTATACAGATGTGCAGACACGAAGTAGTATGCAAATACTAAGGATTGTTTAGATTGTGAATACAGATGTGCAGACATGAAGTAGTATGCAAATACTCAGGATTGTTTAGTTGTGTATGCAGATGTGCAGACATGAAATAGTATGCAAATACTCAGGTTTATTTAGATTGTGTATGCAGATGTGCATACACGAAGTAGTATGTAAGTACTCAGGATTGTTTAGATTGTGTATTAAGATGTGCAGACACGAAGTAGTATGTATATACTCAGGATTGTTTAGATTGTGTATGCAGATGTGCAGACATGAAGTAGTATGTAAATACTCAGGATTGTTTAGAATGTGTACGCAGATGTGCAGACACGAAGTATTATGTAAATACTCAGGATTATTTAGATTGTGTACGCAGATGTGCAGACATGAAGTAGTATGTAAATACTCGGGATTGTTTAGACTGTGTACGCAGATGTGCAGACATGAAGTAGTATGAAAATACTCGGGATTGTTTAGATTGTGTACGCAGATATGAAGACACGAAGTAGTATGTAAATACGCAGGTTTGTTTAGATTGTGTACACAGATGTGCAGACAAGAAGTAGTATGTAAATACTCAGGATTGTTTAGATTGTGTACACAGATGTGCAGACACGAAGTAGTATGTAAATACTCAGGATTGTTTAGATTGTGTACACAGATGTCCAGACACGAAGTAGTATGTAAATACTCAGGATTGTTTAGATTGTGTATACAGATGTGCAGACACGAAGTAGTATGGAAATACTCAGGATTGTTTAGATTGTGTATGCAAATGTGCAGACGTGAAGCAGTATGTAAATACTCAGGATTGTTTAGATTGTGTATGCAGATGTGCAGACATGAAGTAGTATGCAAATACTCAGGATTGTTTAGATTATGTATACAGATGTGCAGACACGAAGTAGTATGCACATACCAAGGATTGTTTAGATTGTGTATACAGATGTGCAGACATGAAGTAGTATGCAAATACTCAGGATTGTTTAGATTGTGTATACAGATGTGCAGACATGAAGTAGTTTGCAAATACTCAGGATTGTTTAGATTGTGTATGCAGATGTGCAGACATGAAATAGTATGCAAATACTCAGGTTTGTTTAGATTGTGTATACAGATGTGCAGACACGAAGTAGTATGTAAATATTCAGGATTGTTTAGATTGTGTATGCAGATGTGCAGACACGAAGTAGTATGCAAATACTCAGGATTGTTTAGATTATGTATACAGATGTGCAGACACGAAGTAGTATGCATATACTCAGGATTTCTTAGATTATGTATACATATGTGCAGACACGAAATAGTATGTACATACTCAGGATTGTTTAGATTGTGTATGCAGATGTGCAGACACGAAGTAGTATGTAAATAATGAGGATTGTTTAGATTGTGAACGCAGATGTGCAGACACGAAGTAGTATGCATATACTCAGGATTTCTTAGATTGTGTATGCAGATGTGCAGACATGAAGTAGTATGTTAGTATGTAAATACTGAGGATTGTTTAGATTGTGTACGCAGATGTGCAGACACAAAGTAGTATGCAAATACTCAGGATTGTTTAGATTGTGAACGCAGATGTGCAGACACGAAGTAGTATGCAAATACTCAGGATTGTTTAGATTGTGTATACAGATGTGCAGTCATGAAGTAGTATGTAAATACTCAGGATTGTTTAGATTGTGTATACAGATGTGCAGACACGAAATAGTATGTACATACTCAGGATTGTTTAGATTGTGTACGCAGATGTGCAGCCACGAAGTAGTATGTAAATACTGAGGATTGTTTAGATTGTGTACGCAGATGTGCAGACACGAAGTAGTATGCAAATACTCAGGATTGTTTAGATTGTGTATACAGATGTGCAGTCATGAAGTAGTATGTAAATACTCAGGATTGTTTAGATTGTGTTTACAGATGTGCAGACATGAATTAGTATGTAAATATTAAGGATTGTTTAGATTGTGTTTGCAGATGTGCAGACATGAATTAGTATGTAAATACTGAGGATTGTTTAGATTGTGTATATAGATGTGCAGACATGAAATAGTATGTACATACTCAGGATTGTTTAGATTGTGTATGCAGATGTGCAGACAAGAAGTAGTATGTAAATACTGAGGATTGTTTAGATTGTGTACGCAGATGTGCAGACACGAAGTAGTATGCAAATACTCAGGATTGTTTAGATTGTGTATACAGATATGCAGTCATGAAGTAGTATGTAAATACTCAGGATTGTTTAGATTGTGTAGGCAAATGTGCAGACGTGAAGCAGTATGTAAATACTCAGGATTGTTTAGATTGTGTATGCAGATGTGCAGACATGAAGTAGTATGCAAATACTCAGGATTGTTTAGATTATGTATACAGATGTGCAGACACGAAGTAGTATGCAAATACCCAGTATTGTTTAGATTGTGTATACAGATGTGCAGACATGAAGTAGTATGCAAATACTCAGGATTGTTTAGATTGTGTATACAGATGTGCAGACATGAAGTAGTTTGCAAATACTCAGGATTGTTTAGATTGTGTATGCATATGTGCAGACATGAAATAGTATGCAAATACTCAGGTTTGTTTAGATTGTGTATACAGATGTGCAGACACGAAGTAGTATGTAAATATTCAGGATTGTTTAGATTGTGTATGCAGATGTGCAGACACGAAGTAGTATGCAAATACTCAGGATTGTTTAGATTATGTATACAGATGTGCAGACACGAAGTAGTATGCATATACTCAGGATTTCTTAGATTATGTATACATATGTGCAGACACGAAATAGTATGTACATACTCAGGATTGTTTAGATTGTGTATGCAGATGTGCAGACACGAAGTAGTATGTAAATAATGAGGATTGTTTAGATTGTGAACGCAGATGTGCAGACACGAAGTAGTATGCATATACTCAGGATTTCTTAGATTGTGTATGCAGATGTGCAGACACGAAGTAGTATGTTAGTATGTAAATACTGAGGATTGTTTAGATTGTGTACGCAGATGTGCAGACACGAAGTAGTATGCAAATACTCAGGATTGTTTAGATTGTGAACGCAGATGTGCAGACACGAAGTAGTATGCAAATACTCAGGATTGTTTAGATTGTGTATACAGATGTGCAGTCATGAAGTAGTATGTAAATACTCAGGATTGTTTAGATTGTGTATACAGATGTGCAGACACGAAATAGTATGTACATACTCAGGATTGTTTAGATTGTGTACGCAGATGTGCAGCCACGAAGTAGTATGTAAATACTGAGGATTGTTTAGATTGTGTACGCAGATGTGCAGACACGAAGTAGTATGCAAATACTCAGGATTGTTTAGATTGTGTATACAGATGTGCAGTCATGAAGTAGTATGTAAATACTCAGGATTGTTTAGATTGTGTTTACAGATGTGCAGACATGAATTAGTATGTAAATATTAAGGATTGTTTAGATTGTGTTTGCAGATGTGCAGACATGAATTAGTATGTAAATACTGAGGATTGTTTAGATTGTGTATATAGATGTGCAGACATGAAATAGTATGTACATACTCAGGATTGTTTAGATTGTGTATGCAGATGTGCAGACAAGAAGTAGTATGTAAATACTGAGGATTGTTTAGATTGTGTACGCAGATGTGCAGACACGAAGTAGTATGCAAATACTCAAGATTGTTTAGATTGTGTATACAGATGTGCAGTCATGAAGTAGTATGTAAATACTCAGGATTGTTTAGATTGTGTTTACAGATGTGCAGACACGAAGTATTATGTAAATACTGAGGATTGTTTAGATTGTGTTTACAGATGTGCAGACATGAATTAGTATGTAAATACTCAGGATTGTTAAGATTGTGTATATAGATGTGCAGACATGAAGTAGTATGTACATACTCAGGATTATTTAGATTGTGTTGACAGATGTGCAGACATGAATTAGTATGTAAATAATCAGGATTGTTTAGATTGTGTATGCAGATGTGCAGATATGAAGTAGTATTTAAATACTCAGGATTGTTTAGATTATGTATACAGATGTGCAGACATGAAGTAGTATGTAAATACTCAGGATTGTTTAGATTGTGTATACAGATGTGCAGACATGAAGTAGTATGTAAATACTCAGGATTGTTTAGATTGTGTATACAGATTTGGAGACACGAAGTAGTATGTAAATACTCAGGATTGTTTAGATTGTATACACAGATGTGCAGACACGAAGTAGTATGTAAATACTGAGGATTGATTAGATTGTGTATACAGATGTGCAGACATGAAGTAGTATGAAAATACTCAGGATTGTTTAGATTGTGTATACAGATTTGCAGACACGAAGTAGTATGTAAATACTCAGGATTGTTTAGATTGTATACACAGATGTGCAGACATGAAGTTGTATGTAAATACTCAGGATTGATTAGATTGTGTACGCAGATGTGTAGACACGAAGTAGAATGCAAATACTGAGGATTGTTTAGATGTGTATACAGTTGTGCAGACACGAAGCAGCAGACACGAAGTAGTATGTAACTACTCAGGATTGTTTAGATTGTGTATACTTATATGCAGACACGAAGTAGTATGCAAATACTCAGGATTGTTTAGGTTGTGTATACAGATGTGCAGACACGAAGTAGTATGCACATACTCAGGATTGTTTAGATTGTGTATGAAGATGTGCAGACATGAAGTAGTATGCAAATACTCAGGATTGTTTAGATTATGTATACAGATGTGCAGACACGAAGTAGTATGCAAATACCCAGTATTGTTTAGATTGTGTATACAGATGTGCAGACATGAAGTAGTATGCAAATACTCAGGATTGTTTAGATTGTGTATGCATATGTGCAGACATGAAATAGTATGCAAATACTCAGGTTTGTTTAGATTGTGTATACAGATGTGCAGACACGAAGTAGTATGTAAATATTCAGGATTGTTTAGATTGTGTATGCAGATGTGCAGACACGAAGTAGTATGCAAATACTCAGGATTGTTTAGATTATGTATACAGATGTGCAGACACGAAGTAGTATGCATATACTCAGGATTTCTTAGATTATGTATACATATGTGCAGACACGAAATAGTATGTACATACTCAGGATTGTTTAGATTGTGTATGCAGATGTGCAGACACGAAGTAGTATGTAAATAATGAGGATTGTTTAGATTGTGAACGCAGATGTGCAGACACGAAGTAGTATGCATATACTCAGGATTTCTTAGATTGTGTATGCAGATGTGCAGACACGAAGTAGTATGTTAGTATGTAAATACTGAGGATTGTTTAGATTGTGTACGCAGATGTGCAGACACGAAGTAGTATGCAAATACTCAGGATTGTTTAGATTGTGAACGCAGATGTGCAGACACGAAGTAGTATGCAAATACTCAGGATTGTTTAGATTGTGTATACAGATGTGCAGTCATGAAGTAGTATGTAAATACTCAGGATTGTTTAGATTGTGTATACAGATGTGCAGACACGAAATAGTATGTACATACTCAGGATTGTTTAGATTGTGTACGCAGATGTGCAGCCACGAAGTAGTATGTAAATACTGAGGATTGTTTAGATTGTGTACGCAGATGTGCAGACACGAAGTAGTATGCAAATACTCAGGATTGTTTAGATTGTGTATACAGATGTGCAGTCATGAAGTAGTATGTAAATACTCAGGATTGTTTAGATTGTGTTTACAGATGTGCAGACATGAATTAGTATGTAAATATTAAGGATTGTTTAGATTGTGTTTGCAGATGTGCAGACATGAATTAGTATGTAAATACTGAGGATTGTTTAGATTGTGTATATAGATGTGCAGACATGAAATAGTATGTACATACTCAGGATTGTTTAGATTGTGTATGCAGATGTGCAGACAAGAAGTAGTATGTAAATACTGAGGATTGTTTAGATTGTGTACGCAGATGTGCAGACACGAAGTAGTATGCAAATACTCAAGATTGTTTAGATTGTGTATACAGATGTGCAGTCATGAAGTAGTATGTAAATACTCAGGATTGTTTAGATTGTGTTTACAGATGTGCAGACACGAAGTATTATGTAAATACTGAGGATTGTTTAGATTGTGTTTACAGATGTGCAGACATGAATTAGTATGTAAATACTCAGGATTGTTAAGATTGTGTATATAGATGTGCAGACATGAAGTAGTATGTACATACTCAGGATTATTTAGATTGTGTTGACAGATGTGCAGACATGAATTAGTATGTAAATAATCAGGATTGTTTAGATTGTGTATGCAGATGTGCAGATATGAAGTAGTATTTAAATACTCAGGATTGTTTAGATTGTGTATACAGATTTGGAGACACGAAGTAGTATGTAAATACTCAGGATTGTTAAGATTGTATACACAGATGTGCAGACACGAAGTAGTATGTAAATACTGAGGATTGATTAGATTGTGTATACAGATGTGCAGACATGAAGTAGTATGAAAATACTCAGGATTGTTTAGATTGTGTATACAGATTTGCAGACACGAAGTAGTATGTAATACTCAGGATTGTTTAGATTGTATACACAGATGTGCAGACATGAAGTTGTATGTAAATACTCAGGATTGATTAGATTGTGTACGCAGATGTGTAGACACGAAGTAGAATGCAAATACTGAGGATTGTTTAGATGTGTATACAGTTGTGCAGACACGAAGCAGCAGACACGAAGTAGTATGTAACTACTCAGGATTGTTTAGATTGTGTATACTTATATGCAGACACGAAGTAGTATGCAAATACTCAGGATTGTTTAGGTTGTGTATACAGATGTGCAGACACGAAGTAGTATGCACATACTCAGGATTGTTTAGATTGTGTATGAAGATGTGCAGACATGAAGTAGTATGTAACTACTAAGGATTGTTTAGATTGGGTATTCAGATGTGCAGACATGAAGTAGTATGTAAATACTCAGGATTGTTTAGATTGTGTATAGAGATGTGTTGACATGAAGTAGTATGTAAATACTCAAGATTGTTTAGGTTGTGTATGCAGATATGCAGACATGAAGTAGCATGTAAATACTCAGGATTTTTTAGATTGTGTATGCAGATGTGCAGACATGAAGTAGTATGTAAATACTCAGGATTGTTTAGATGTGTATACAGATGTGCAGACACGAAGTAGTATGCAACTACTCAGGATTGTTTAGATTGTGTATACAGATGTGCAGACACGAAGTAGTATGTGTATACTCAGGATTGTTTAGATGTGCAGACATGAAGTAGTATGCAAATACTCAGGATTGTTTAGATTGTGTATGCAATCATGTATGCAGATGTGCCGACATGAATTAGTATGTAAATACTCTGGATTGTTTGGATTGTGTATACATATGTGCAGACATGAAGTAGTATGTAAATACTCAGGATTGTTTAGATTGTGTACGTATATATTTACCGTTTTCCCAGAGTTGCTGATTGAGCAATTTTGCAGCATTTTGTACGGAAACGTCGTCAGTGACGTCTACCTGCAGAACGGTTACACGGGATGTGGCCCGTAAGTGGTTGGCACCGTCACTGTTGACGTCTAAACATCCTGCATAAATGTTGTACCCTTCCAGGGCCAGCTTGGATGCCAACGTCTCGCCGAAACCTCGGTCGCATCCTGCCAAAATATTTACATACATTTAATACTGTTTAATAAATAGCACACACAATGTGAATATTATGTAAATGTATGTTCGACTGAATGTGAACGAGTTGCCAATGCAAATACAATGGACTAGTGAGAATAATATAAACACAATTGCTTTTGCATATTACTGACTGTTGATAATAATGCAGCAATAATATATTTAAACCTATAGTAGAATAAGACAAAAAAAAGGGAAAAAAGGAAAGAAACTCAAACGTTTATTTAATTCTATGCAAGCAGGTTGAATGTCAACATGATACGGGATTAATACCGTTTGAACGCTTGATAAACATTTCAAGATTGCCGTATGTCCCTTTAAGTAAAACAAGGATACATATACATGCGTGGTTTCGGGGTCAAAAGAAAGAAACTCGGAACATAATATAATTGGATAGTTTCGGAGTCTCGGACCCAATACCTAGCATGAGTCACAGCCATGCACTTGTGGACAGACACTTAATTAATGCCGCAGTCACAACCGTGTACACATTGATTGATTCACTTTTGTTTGCTCCTTTCATGGAGAAAATAAAAGAATATGTATGCGCACAAAGGGCGTTAGAATTACTCTTGTAAATGTGCGTTTTCAACTATTTGATGTCTCTCAATATCAGATGTTCTCGCGCGATAAGTAAGTCTTTATTATACGATTAGAACGGTCGCCTTCATGCATTATTTATCTTGTTTACCATGAATTATAGAACAATTATCATTCAACGTACGAGAAACGGTAACGTTATTGTAATGGACACATCATTAGTTCACCCACAGGTAGGGGTGAGGGGATGGGGAGGGGATGGGGGGGGGGGGGGGTTCGAGGGGGGATGGGAGATGGTGCGGCGAGCATACTTTAGGAAAAATCAGACAATTGTACAAATCTAATTCCCATCCCTAGATCCCTCTGAGTAACATTTATGTATAATTCCCCAGAGTCTACCTAAAATCTTCCCATATTGGTACCGTGTTCTGCCCAATTCCCTACACCGGTGTCATCGGTGATGTCTAAACCCCGGTGTATGTCCGCCGTCCCCTACCCCAACCCAAACCCCGGTGGGGGGAAATATTGATATGTGCATAATTGCTTACCTGAAATAAACACAGCTTTACCGGCAGGCGCGAGCCGTCGTCGCCGTAGAAACCAATTAAGTCCATATATTATGCCAGAAGTGAGTAAAATAGGAAGAAGACACAAAATAGGGCACATGTTTACAGTCACGAATAACCGTGTAAAGGCTACAGCCGATAAAACACACTCGCTTTAATCAGTTAATTGCATAGTGATTCAATATTTATAATACTGTCAAGCTTAAAACTAGCTTAACTTATCTGTCAATATATACGGGTATACACACGTCGGTTAGCGTGTAGACAGTCTATTATTAACACAGTCGAAATTCGATATTGGAAATCGATTCTTTAAAGCAGACATATTACGATAGGTTTCTGAATACATTAAGGAAAAAAAAGAGATTAACAGGTTGACATACTTTCTAAGCCAATGCAATTAAAGAGACACAAGGCAATGTTGAAGTTTTATCAAGATTTAAAATTAGCCTTTTATTAATCAGGGTCGATATATAAACGTTAATCGACAATTAATTAACTATCATTTTGATTTTAAACTTAAAATTTTGAATTTTCAACTTTTCATCGTTATTCTACCATATGTTTGAACATGCGTGAAATATAATCAAAAGTTAGTAATATGTAAAAACAATTTCTTATAATTACTAATTATGATTGAACGAATGCAATTTACATAGAAAACCTAACGGGACGCCGTGAGATGTGCAAAAATCAAGACTGCCGCGTTTCCCTTTAAAAAAGTGACAAAGAAGTCACGTAAAATATTCACACGGCCAAAATTTCATAACATTTGCACTTAATTGAATCTTATGTAGATTAATGTCATTAATTTAGTGGAACTTATCTTCGCGTCGCATTAAATTCCAAAAACGTTCTTATACTACTTAATGAAGATACAGCTGCTCTAAATATTCGATGTCAATTAGTCTAATTATCAGTCTCGTGCTAATCAATTGAATTGAATGTTGCTTAACGGCTCAGCAACACAGTATAGGTTATTTAGAGCCGCCCCAGAGAGAGAGGTGGGGGGGGGGGGGGGGGGGGGTGAGGATACATAGGAATCCGGGAACCGTGCCCTACTCTTATTATCGAATAGATTCCTATGGTTCTTTAACGTGCTCGGAGGATAGACCGATACACGGGACCGGTTTACGTCCCCATCCGACGGACGCGGCTAAGAGAAAGTGTCTTGCCCAAGAACACACCGACGAAACTCAGTGGCACCACGGAGGATTGAACCCGGGGCCTCCGGTTACAAGGTCCTATGTCGGCCGATGTTCACCCCAGTGCTTATATAGGAGAGATTTGACCCTTAAAGGGACACCCGGCAATCTTGAGTTGTTTATCAACCATTACAATTAGCATCTCTATTTATTAATCCTGCATCATTTTGACTTTAAATCTGCTTGTATATAATTGAGATTTCTATTTTCTTTGTTATTCTATCAAATGTTTAAATATATTATTGGTGCAATATTAACGACAGATAGTAATATGTAAAAACAATTTATTTTGGACTATTCTAATATTAAAGAAACTAACCCGCCAAATAACAGCACATTTACACTACAAAGCTGTTTATCAAAACTCTTTCCAGTTGTTTAGATCATATCATAATGTATACGTGCTGATTAAAAGTATAGGTTTACTCATGGATTCTTAAACTATCCTTGATTGAATATGCGTAAAATGATTTATGAGTTGGTAACTCTTAATTCGACGCTCAAGTTTTAGGGTTTGGCCTGGCTGGTTAAAGCCGTTAATACTGTGTCTATAAAGCTTGGGTTCTCAGAATATGTAAGTATATACATCGTCGTCAGTTAGTTTGGAAACGGTGTTCATATATTGTAACATTTTGGCTGTTGTTGGCGGTATAGCTAGGCTAATGATTGAACAAATGCAAATTATGTAGGAATACTAACGGAAAGGCACGCGTTTTAATCAAATCAAGATTGACATTTGTCCCTTTAAAACAATATTTGCTTTTTCTAAAGCATTGAATAAAAAATGTGGACAGAGAATAAGCTGTTACGTATATGGCAAATATACTATAGTAAAACAAATATGATGCTCGGTATACGTACATAATACAAGTTCTCATTCTTTACTCTAAAAGATTATTTATTTTTTTATAATTTTTAGAACACCAGCTCGAATTATCACATAACTTGCACCACTACACATAAAGACATATGTACCGAACATAAATATAAATGCTCAACATGAGATAGTCATAACTTGCGGCGTGTAAGTGCAATAAAGCCATGACATCCACATCATAATACGCTAGTGTAATAAATAGGCAAATGAAGGACGAATCTTCTGCAATCGGAAATTCCGGTTGATTAGCGTGTTACGAAGCAGATAGGAATAACATCCGACAAAGATATTTTTTGAGTTATTCGCTATTGGCAGCGACTCTTATATTGTTTTAGTAATTGCACATGGTAAGGTAGTAATGAATAGTTTCTTTGAGTTTTTTTCAATTTGATAACGCAATCTTATAATTACACATTGTAGCAATGAACAGTTTATCTGTGTTGTAATGCACGCTAAAGCAAACTCATCCCATACATGTAAGCAATTGTATTTCTGTGCTGATGTGCACTTTAGCACGTCGTGCTACAAGGGTGAATATGTAATCAAGTTGTAAGCCTAAGGCATGTCAAGGATTCGCCCACCTTGATTCAAAATGTTTGGTAGCATAAATTGGGAAGAAAATGTCTGGTAAAAAAAAAACGGTCATGGAGTGTTTACGTCTCCGTGACAACTTTTTTTTTGAATATTGTATAACACCCGTGAATTGGTCTGTTATTATGTTAAACTTTGTTTCCAGTTCCTACCCAGAAATAATGCTATTTTCTCTCGGCAGCAATTTTACGCTTGCGTAAAACCTTGCTTGTGTTATTTGATTTAAACATATTTTATTGCCGTATATTATGCAAACGGGTCGGCCACAAGTTCTGACAACATTAAGTTATGTGATAAACAGAATCTCACATTCGAGCCGATTTATTATTGATTTTATTAAACTTGATATGATGCTCGCACAGACTCGCATCATATTATTTCATCCAACTTTTTTTAAAAAATAAAGTCAATATTAAAGGGACATACGACACTCTTGAAGTTTTTATCAGGCATTAATATTAGCCTCATGTAGGGTGCCATCCAAACATCAAATAATGAGGAGAGAAACCAGAGGAATCGTGTTTTGTGGCGTTGTATGCATGAACGAGCGGTGCCACAAAAGACTTCCAATCAGATTTTGATTGTCTTCCAACGTACCTAACATCTTGAGTAAGGTCTGGTTGAAGCGTTCAACCTGACCATTCCCCATTGGATGATACGGCGTTGTGCGAGACTTGGCTATTCCAGCAATATCACACAGTTCCTTGATGTTGCTACTTCCGAAGTTACGACCTAGATCACTGTGCAACCTTGCTGGAAAGCCGTAATGACAAATAAAGTGTTCTAATAGCTGTCTGGTTCCCGGTAGGATATGTTGGGAAATACAGAGTGAAATGATCGGTGATGACCAATATATCCTCATAGCCTCTTTTGGAACGCTCGAGGGATAAATAGTCAATGCAAACCAGTTCCATTGGACGAGAAGTCTGAATGGAAACAAGTTTGGTACGAGGTACTGTAGGTGTCTTTCGACGAGTACAGCGTCCACATTGAGCAACCTTTCGCTCAACGTCAGACTCCATGTTCGGCCAAAAGAACCTCCTCTTAACCAAAGTTAAGGTTCTGTCACGGCCTTGATGTCCAACATCGTCATGTAGTCCCTTCAATCCAATGGATTTATATGCAGAGGATAAAACAAGTTGTTGGACATCCTTGCCGTTTACTGTTGTGTTAAAGTATAGTAAACCATCACGGAGTTGAAGATTTTTCCACCCACATATGAAACACTGTACATCGGTCGAATATGATTTTGCACTCCTCTGATGTTGGTCGATGTCCAACATAAAATTAATGCAAAAACCCTATCGATAAATGGATCAGAAGCTTCATCGGCGAGTCGAAAAATCTTCAACTCATGGGACCTTTTGGAATTTTGCTGAATAAAAAATAAAGTATGACTTTGTTGAACTGTACACTACGCTGATTATTAATAGTTTGATGCAGTTCATTCCAGATGTTGTGTTCATTTCTTCTGTCGCGTGCAACACTCCCCCACACCCCAGCTGTATACCTCCCGCCATCCGTAAGAATGGACAAGTTATTGCTCGGCAACTAAATTCTGACTGATATGATTAACAGGACTCACACCACTATTATCTCCATTGAATACTCGTGTCCTACAGATGAAGGAGGTAGATAAAAAAAAAAGTTCGCTTTTCTACAATTTACAGGATACATTGATTTATCTTTACCAGGTTCTAAATCTACAGCATTTTAGGAAGAGATCACAGAAAAATGCATGTTGATATAAGATTTCTAGCTAATTCTGCCCCATTTTACACATCATGGGTCTAATCACCATGGGGTTGTATTTTTGTCTAAATTTTGATAGGTGTCACGCAAACATGAAATTAAAAAAAGTTCAATCGGTAAATATTTGTTAAATGTGTTTTAAATTGCAGATATTGAATCAATGAAGAATTTAAGCATAAATACATGTTGCAAAATCTGTTTTATCTCTATGCCACGAACAAAAACATTACAATGGGACCCTATGGAAAATTAATTGTGGTGTGAGACGTTAAGGTCTACGTCGTATCGTTTATTCAAAAGCAAAGCATTTATTGGCAAGTATGTGATAAATTCTATTTCTGCCTCAAAAATAAGGGAGTCCAAAGTATTTTGAATGTAAACTATGTATTTCTAACTAAGGTATGTCTAATATAAATGTTGTGTATACCACAAACTTAAGTGGTTCTGCGTATAACTTAAATTTCTTAAAAGGAATCACAGTGATTGATCATGGCCATTATTGACAGCTAATCACTTGTTTACCGTCAGTTTATGCTATTTTGAACAATAACGGAGCAGGCACATACGTTATGTCATAGTTATATTATGTTTAAGTGTTTACCATTACCGTCAAATTCGTCTTATTTCTGCAGCCGATGTCTCTAAGCGTTAATTGAAACAACTGTTTGGTATTCGACCAATTTAACGTATGCTTACATGTGACCGTGTTTATCAGATAGGCATACAGGAAGTAAATCACTGTGGTATTCATGCCTGGTGTATCGAAAGAAGTTCCAAAATATATAATCCTTAACTTGTTTTGTGATAAAAGGCATTTTTGAGTATTTATTGCCTGTTTTTCTGGCTGAAAATGACTTTATTGACTTGTTTGTGAGAGCTAAACAATATTTGCATGGTTGTATGATGATTTTATTTATCAACTTGAACGTTTTGTGAAAGTAGAACACATTGAAGAGGTGACGAATGAATGCAGTTTGTTCACGGTGTCAATAACGATTAGAATTTTGTTTTCTTATATGCCACATGACACCTACTATTCGAAGCAGTTTCTTAGAGAGGAAGGACTCATGACTAAGAATATGTAAGTAATTCTTAGTTTGAAATTCATTTTGAAAAATGTCTAACTAGAAAGCTTGGAAAATATTGTTCAGGACTCAATGGTATTTGATTTAACTTCCAGTACACCTATAACCAATACCTCTGATATAGTTTAACTGTGTGTATCATGTAGCCAATACATCTGATATAGATTGACCGTGTTTATCATGTAAATAATACCTCTGATATAGGTTGACTGTGTTTATCATGTAAACAATACCTCTGAAATAGATTGATCGCGTCTATCATGTAAGAAATACCTCCGATACAGGTTGAACGTGTTTATCATGTAAACAATTCCTCTGGTATAGTTTGACCGTGTGTATCAGGTAAACAATACCTCGGATATAGGTGACCGCGTTTATCATGTAAACTATATCACTGATATAGGTTGACCGTGTGTATCATGTAAATAATACCTCTGATATAGATTGACCGTGTGTATCATGTAAACAATATCTCTGATATAGTTTGACCGTGTGTATCATGTAACCAAAACCTCTGATATAGGCTGACAGTGTTTATCAAGTAAACAAATCCCCTGATATAGTTTGACCGTGTGTATCATGTAACCAATACCTCTGATATGAGTTGACCGTGATTATCATGTAAACAATACCTCTGGTATAGGTTGACCGTGTTTATCATGTAAACAATAGCTCTGATATAGACTGACCGTGTTTATCATGCAAACAATACCTCCGATATAGTTTGACCTTGTGTATCATGTAACAAACACCTTTGATATAGGTTGACCGTGTTTACAATTTAACCAAAACCTCTGATATAGGTTGACCGTGTCTATCATATAAACAATACCTCTGATATAGGTTGACCGTGTTTATCATGTAAACAATATCTCTGGTATAGTTTGATCTTGTTTAGCAAGTTTACAATAACTCTGGTGTTGTCTGACCGTGTTTATGATGTAAAAAATACCTCTGATATAATCAGTCCCTGTTTATTATGTAATCAATACATCCGATTTAAACTGGCCGTGTTTATCATGTAAACAATACCTCTGATATAGGTTGACTGTGTTTATCATGTAAACAATAATCTAATATAGTTTGACAGTGTTTATCATTTAACCAATACCTCTGATATAGGTTGACAATATTTATAATTTAAACAATAATTCAGATATAGTTTGACCGTGTTTTTCATGTAGGCCATACCTCTGATATCGCTTGACCGTGTTTATCATGTAAAAAATACATCTGAAATAGATTGACCGTGACTATCATATAAACAATACCTCTGATATAGGTTGACCGTGTTTATCATGTAAACAACACCTCTGGTATAGTCTGACCGTGTTTATCATGTAACCAATACCCCAATACATCTGATGTAGTCAGTCCCTATTTATCAAGTAAACAATACCTCTGATATAGGCTGACCGTGAGTATCATGTAAACAATACCTCTGATATAGGTTGACCGTGTTTATCATGTAAACAACACCTCTGGTATAGTCTGATCGTTTTTAGGAAGTAAACAATACCTCTGGTATAGTCTGACCGTATTTATCATGTAACCAATACCTCTTGTATTGGCTGACCGTGTTTATCAGGTAACCAATACCTCTGATATAGGTTGACCGCGTTTATAATGTAAAATACCTCTGGTATAGTCCGACCGTGTTGTCATGTAACCAATACCTCTGATATAGGTTGACCATATTTATAATTTAAACAATACCTCTGGTATAGTCTGATCGTGCATATCAGCTAACCAATACCTCTGGAATATATTGACCGTGTCTATCAGGTAAACATTACCTCTGATATAGGTTGACCGTGTTTTTTATGTAAACAATACCACTGGTATAGTTTTATCGTGTTTAGCAAGTGACAATACCTCCGGTATAATCGGACCGTGTTCATCATGTAACTAATACTTCTGATATAATTTGACCGTGAGTAGTATATATATATATAGAATACCTCTGATATAGGTTGACCATATGTATAATGTAAACAACACTTCTGATACAGTTTGACTCTGTGTATCATGTAACCAATACCTCTGATATAGTTTGACCGTGTGTATCATGTAGGCAATACCTCTGATATAGGTTGACCGTGTTTATCATGTAAACAATACATCTGAAATAAATTGACCGTGTCTATCATATAAACAATTCCTCTGTTACAGTTTTATCGTGTTAAGCAAGTAACAATACCTCCGGTATAACCTGACCGTGTTTATCATGTAATCAATACCTCTGATATAGGTTGACCATGTTTATCATGTAACCATAACTTCTGATATAAATTGACCGTGAGTAGTATATATATATATAGAATACGTCTGATATAGGTTGACCATATGTATAATGTAAACAACAATTCTGATACAGTTTGACTCTGTATATCATGTAACCAATACCTCTGATATAGGTTGACCGTGTTTATCATGTAAACAATACCTTCCTTATAGGTTGACCTTGTTTATCATGTAAACAATACCTCTCAGGGGCGTAGCATGGTCTGTTTTCAACATACTCCTCATACGACGTGCGAAAGGCAGAGTGTAGGAGGGTTTGGGAGTAGGTGCACCTCTTCCACAAGTGGGTTAGCGGGTCCTCCCCTCGATATATCCGATATATCTTTTTAATTTTCGGACCAAAATGGAATATAAGCATTTTATGCTGGCAAAAAACCCACTTTCCACCCTTAACATCCCCACACCCCGACCCCACATCATCATGCCCCTCTGAGTTTCATATAGGTTGACCGTGATTATCAAGTTAACAATACCTCCGATATAGTTTGACTGTGTGTATCATGTAACCAATACCTCAGAAATGGGTTGAACATGTTCATCATATAAACAATACCTCTGTAATAGGTTGACCATGTTTATCACGTAAACAATACCTCTGGTATAGGTTGACCGTGTTTATCATGTAA